>OMNR01039395.1:0-17916 GCA_900303205.1 Mora moro
GGGCGACGGTGGCTTGCGGCTCCTGGCCCTCCCGGCGGTGCACAGCGACACGCTGGCGGTGCTGGCGGCCCTCATCACCGTGTGAGTAAGAGACGCCGCGTCCTCCAGCGTCACAATTACAGCACGGTACACTTTCGTGGAACTGATGGAGTATATGTGACGTGTCTCAGGATCCGCGGCGGCATGGTGCAGTATGCTGCCGTGCTGCAGAAGGTCTTCTCTCAAACCATCTCTGCCTGGACCCCTGCATCCGAGACAAGTGGAGGACAACAGAAGGCTTTCAGGTACACTCACTCACTCAGAAGAAAGTCGAAGAAAGATGCAACTTTAGTTTCAAACTAGGTAGTTACAACGTAGGATTTAGTGTGAAATTAGGATCAGACTTGCGCTAGACTGGTGGAACAGACTGGTCCAACCTGTGGATGGGGGCAATGTAAGACACCCTTAAAGGCTGGGATTACCTCTGGCTCAGGTATTGGGGATGGTGATGTTTTGGTTAAAATGGCAATAGCCTACACATAAGATTATCAAGAACAAAACTAGCAACGTACATCGAGATGCGGCCTCTTGAGTTTGGAACGGCTAAAGTTGTATCTTACTGATATGTGCTCCCAGAGGCGATGGTGAACTAAACCATGAAGCGTCAGGGATCATTTCACCATGCTATGAATGGCTGAGCAATAACAAATCATATCAATATTTGCAATATGTAGGCCTGTCATATTAAAGAGATAATATGATAAAAGAAGAAAATAGTTACTGAAAATATGTATTGTAACTTTTACTTGTTTCTAAGACTTCCATGACTTGTTTCCTACTACACTACCCATAAGCCTTGGCAATTGTCGACCAATCACAAGAGAGCACAACAACAGTCTGCAACAGCAAATGTCAATTATCGTGGCAACAGCAACTTGATTAAAAAAAAGCCGAGCAGATGTGGACAGCGAAGTGGTTTGGTTACAGTCCGGAATGAAACACTGCACCCTCGCTATTTTACTTTGTACAGTCGACAATGAAAATATATTTTTGTAGAAACCTCGAGACTCGACTGTCTACATTGACTAAGGTTCATACGCTTGAGTTGAACTGCGCCATGGGAATTGTAGTATGTATGTTTGGCACAAGCCTTGTATCCATTACTTTTCCCACATTTTTCCTAGTTTTCAAAATGAAAATCTAATTTAATTCCACTGAACTATGGTCTTGTCAACGATCAGAGCAGCTGAATGAGTAGAACGGTACACACCAAGCTTTCTTGGAACACTTCATTTCACAGGCAGAGGGCAGCTCTGAACCGGCACACTCCAACATGACCTTAAGCATCTTAAGCAAAAACAGTACACTTTTTCTTTTTCATTTGGCAATACTTGGGGTTTTAGTTACGGAATTATAATAATAATAATTTATTAAATATAGGCTAACTTCCTCTAATGCTTAATCTCCCTTTAAATGACATATTTCATACATTTAGCACATGCATTATTTAAACCTCATTCATGTGTATAACAGAGGACTTAAAAGTTTGTTTGGAGTTTACTACCTAACGCACTAATGTTGTCCTGTGTGTTTGAACTGACCCTAACGTAGCTCCGTCCGGGTGTCTGTCTACACCACACTGGAGCTCTGGGTGCAGGTCGCTGGAGCATCTGCTAGCGTTCTGCAGGGAAGCCCCACGCACGCCGAGCTGCTCTTCACCCATCTGCTGGGCGACATCACCCCAGGGGCCGAGTCCGTCAAGGTGAGTGACCTAGGGTCATGTTGTGCGACCTTGCCACTTGTGAGGTCACACATCAAGTTCATGTGATGATGCAACCTTTGACCATTGAAAAACGTTTTGCAAACATTGTTTTTTCATAGTTATAGGATTAAGAATTACTTGAAAAACTTAGGTAAGGTAAAACCTTTTTTTTTTACCAACATTAAGTTGAGTATATCATGGCATTTGGTTTTTCATTTCCAATATATTCCTTTATGTAACGTCGTACCACTAACATACCTGGTAGGTGTATACACCTGGGTTAAGTATGAAACTTGTTTCCTTCCCCAGCTCCGGGCAGGTCAGTCCATGGGCGACCTGGCGTCTCTAGGGGGGAAGCCTGGTCCGCGGCGGTCCAAACCGCTGGCTGCTGTAGCTGAAGGCGCTCCCTCGCTGCAGAGGAAGGCAGACCCGCTGGCCAACCACGACACCTGTCTGTTGGCCCTGAAAGGTTTGCCTCGCTTCCCTTTTGGAACCCGTTCACACGTGTAGACCTTATTCTTGCAAAGTGACAGGGTGAATATAATACTATTGGTTACATTCTGCCATCAGGAAAAAGCCAACTGTTGTTTTGTGGCGTAGTCATGAGTGTCGTCCTACTAGCCTACTCACGGGTGTCATACTGTACTGTGAGGATGTTCGTCCATTATAGAGAAATCCAGGAACAGTTTTACTGTAAAGGAAATGAACCAGGTCTGGTCCAACTGGTCCCACCCTGCTTCACATAAAACCAGGCCCAGATAACTCCACCACAGTCGTTTCTGTGTTCGTCTTAGTTGACGTGTATTACTGTGTATGATTTCATTCACCCCAACTTTGGAAGCTTATTCATAAGCGCAACGTTAAATGTATGAATATGGTTAGGGTTAGTGGATGTGAATTCAATGTGTGAATGTGAATTAAATGTGTGGTTAGGGTTAGTGGATGTGAATTCCATGTGTGGTTAGGGTTAGTGGATGTGAATTCAGTGTGAATACATTGAGGGATGTGTTTGATGTGTTTGCTCACAGGCCAGAACACTGAGGTGTCATGAAGCTCAGGCTTAGTCGATGTTTAAATTCACAATAGTTTATCACAGTAGTTCATTTGTGTCTACAAATGCTTTCTTTTGAGCAGTACTTCGAGGGATCCTCATGACGAGTGGCACACTACTCAAGGATGAAGTACACAAGGTATGTCCTCCTTAACCGTCTCCTTTCCTCTGTCCTTCCACCCATCACAGTCTCCTTCACACGATACGATCAGGTAGTCAGGAGAATTAATTATGCATAACTCTATGCCTCAATAGAATTAAAACGGGTGAGTTCTATAAAAATTCACCCCCCGTACAGTTGTCATGAAGGGGAAATGAGCTATAGAAACCAAAACCGTTTTTTGTACCAGGCTGTAAACATGTTTATTTCAGCTGTAAAGTTGGGCATTTTAACATGGGGGTCTATGGGGATTTACTCCCTTTTGGAGCCAGCCTCAAGTGGTCATTCAGTATACTGCAGTTTTGGGCACTTCTGTGTAGGCTTCATTTTTCAGACCCAGAGTTTGCCCCTTGGTGTTGATGTGATGTCGCTAAGGTACGTGTGGTAGGATTCTTGTAGGATTTTGAATGTCCACCTAATTAAACAGGATGAATAAAGCTATATCAGGGACGATGTCTTGTTTCAGAGTATTTAACATATTTCGATTCTTAAGCCTGGTTTAGTTAATATAACTGTAGTTAAGAAACAATAATCTTGCATTTCTTGGCGTATACGGGTATCCAGGTCTCGACATTATGACCATTTTGCACGCATAGTCAGTTAAAAATTCCCTTATGCGAACATGAATTCACATTTAGGAGCACATGTGCTTTTGTTTTTAGAGTTTGTTTGTATAAAGACTCAAGAGGTCTGTTTCAGCAGCCTGCCCCCAACATGAAATACAATAAGACAAATGGGAAAGGATCATGGCATACATAAATGTCTTGGATGCATCCAAAGAAAGACTAAGAAAGTTTCTAATATGTCTAAAATGAGCCAAGTTACTAGCCAAGTAGCCAAGTACTTTATGGTTGTAACCATTTTTTTTACATCCAGTATCACGCCAAGATATTTAAAATCAGTGACTATGTCTACCCTTTCACCTTTTGATGAGAATATCAGCATTAGGAGTTGTTTTAGCATGTGTGTATACAACAGTGTCATCTGCATAGATTTGTAGTTCTATATCATGACCCTGTTGAGGAAGATCATTAATTTATGCACCAAATAATAGGGGACCTAACACTGATCCTTGTGGAACACCCATTGTACACATGATATTGGACAATGCATCACAAACTTTAACACATTACATCCTATTTGATAAATAGGAAGACATCCATGCCAATGCTCTAGATGAAAAGTTACCATTTAGAGAGTTTCGATATCAAGACATCATGATTGACTGTCGAATGCTTTACTCGGATCTAAAAATACAGCACCAACGACTCCACCTTCACTTGTATCACATTAGTCTCTACCAGCTCAAAAACCAAGCCTGTAACAACAGTAGGAGCAATGTCCAATTTCCTATTTGTAATTTGTTTTCCTAGCTCATGTACTGGGGGACTTAAGACGGAAGCAACAGTAAGATGATCATCAATAAACTCTCCCTGTACTTTGAGTTTGATCTAAAGATCTAGATCTAGTCCCTCGTCAGATTAGCAAGTTCAGGAATCACTGGTCCAGGATTTAGCAGTACATCACCGGAGCAGGAGCACCATATGTCATAGACATACATGCTCTGTGATATGATAAACGGCCTCGTCGTAACAGGACACGCGGAGTCGCCATAGCAGCATAGTTTATTCACAACATTAGAGTACCGTTGCATACTTTTGCGTTGAGGCAAAGAAGAATACGCACAGACTCTCATTAAGAATTCAAGGAGCCCTTGCAGGAGACCAAGCTACAGAAGCTCCTGGACCACAGATGGGGTTGCGATTTGTGGTTCTGTTTAAAAATGTTTGAGAATGATGATGGGCACTGTAGACCTACAGAGTTATGGTTTATTTTTGTTTACATCTATTTTATCACTTGAATAGAAATGGTAGCAGGCAAATATAACTGTTCTTTATTGTAAGAGTGAAATAAACTTATTAATCCCTCTATTTTAGCTCTGCCTATTTTATTTAGTTGTGCCCCTACCTTGTGGACTGTGCCCCTAAAAATGTAAACCTAGGAGCAAAGTGCTCACAGGGACAACATATTTAGTTTCTTGGTTTAGTTAATATAACCTTAATTATGAAGCATAATAATCTTGCATTTCTTAGCGTTTACGGATATCAGAGAATAAGTCAAGTCAAGTCAGTCAAGTCAAGAATACATTTGACTTGGGTAGTGGGGAGAAAATGGAAAAAACATAAAAAAAAAAAAGAATAAGAATTGCTGCAAGAACGATGTTTTCTGTGTTTGCAGCGTCTCCATGACTTGGTGCTTCCACTGTGCGTGCGGCTGCAGCAGCAGCTGTCAAGTCGTTGTACCGGCGCCTCGGAGGCTGCAGGGGGTGCCAGTGGACAGTATGCCAGCTCTCTGACTCGCAGAGAACTCTATCGGTAGAACACTTTTACTCTTTTATTGGAGAACTCTATCGGTACAGTCAAATGTTTTTACTCTTTAATAATGCCAAGGAAGCTTTGGGATTTTAAATATGTGCATTCCATTCATCTAATACTAATATTTAGTGCAAACCAACATTTGGGCTCTACTCTCCATGAGAGCATTTTATTCCAAATTGATATGCTTGAGTTTTTTTTAACATTCTAAAATAACGTTTTGTCACTCCCTTTGAGTATGAAAATGTTTTATTAGAAGTGGCATAAAATGTGAAAAGAAAGTGTTCTTTTATAGCTACATTTAATGTATTGACAGATTTCCAGAACATGAATGTGGTGGATAAATGCTGGTGGTCACTCTGCCCATGTTATGAGGTAACGTCTGAACTCTGATGCCTTTCAGACTGCTTCTGGCGCTGGTTCTGGTCCCGTCACCCCGCTGTCCGGCACCCCTCAGCTGTGCCGTGTCCATCCTCAGCCACGGCCGCCGGGACCGCAGCCTGCCGGTGAGATGCTCCATCTAACCTTCCAAACACACAGCGGTGTCCTACCTCACTACCTACCTACTTTTAATTTAATTCAAGGTACAAGTAACGACTACGAGACATCACTGAACGTCTTGTTGTCAACTGGGATGTAACATCCTCAGGAAAGGCACAAAGTTACCCACTGGATTTACTTAATGTCCTGGTCAAAGTTGAATGAACGTTGAATTGATAAATGCATTGCCTAAACAAGGTAAGGTGTCCTCATCTACTGCTCAAGAACATCACATCTAGTAGAAATATCTCTAGTGTAGGAGAACGCTGAACAGAACATCTTGTGTAGAGAGTGTAGTGGGGTGAAAAAGATTGGTTGATTTGGTACGCCATCTACTGAATTCAATAAATGAATTGAGAAAGGTAGTTAGTACCACATAGACATTACGCCTCGCAATGTCTCGGGTTCGATTCCCACATTCAACCTACTCCCTGTCCCTCTTCACTCTCCTGTCTCTTCCTAGGTCTCGTCATTTTGTTGCGAGGCGTTGACTATCTGCAACTGCCTCCTCCACCCACGCACCCCCTCCATCTCTCTCCCATTGAAACTGCCACCCAGCGCCCCCCCTGTCCATCCACAGTCCCAGGGACCACCTTCTGGTCTCACTCTACCTACCATGCTAGGGGGACCCGCCCCTGGCCCTGCCTTCCCCTCCCGTCACACTCTGGGCCTGGGCCCCGCGGCTCTGCTGGGCTCCCTGGAGAACCACCTCTCCATGGTGTCCACTCTCCCCAGCCAGGACATGCTCCTCTCTCCCCACGCCCATCTCCAGCCAGACCTGGGAGACCTGGGCCCCCCCGAGGCCCAGCGTCCAGTGTTTGTGCGCTACGACAAGGAGGAGGTGGAGGACGTGGAGATCTCTCTGGCCAGCGACTCTGACGACAGCGTGGTCATCGTGCCCCCAGGGATGCTGGGCGCCGAGACTCTGCAGGATGAGGCAGCTGCGCTGCCGAACTCTGGAGCCCAGAGCCTGGCCTCCGTGGGACCTGTGGCCCCTGGGGCGCCCGGCCCCCCTGTGGACGGGGGAGGCGCTAGCGCTACCATGGCGGCGGCTGCCATCGACGGCGCCTTGCTTCCCATGGACCTCCCGTCCTCCTCGCTGCTCACATCCACCAACAGCGCTGCAGTGAACTCCTTCACCCCGTCTGCCGCCTCCATGATCTCCCTGGTTCCTCCGCTGAGCTCCACGGGCCTCCCGGGCCCCGGGGGGGCTCTGGGGGAGGCACTACCCGGGGGAGCCCAGCTGCAGCAGATGCTGATGCAGCCACCCACCCCCGGCCAGCCTGGGTCCATGGCGCTACCGCTGGCCGGGCACCAGCTGGCCCAGCAGACCCGGCACCTCCATGCCCCGCACCACCAGCACCAGCCACCGCTGGCCAACAAGGAGGACTCGGCCGTCATCAACATCAACAGCTCTGATGAAGAGGAGGAGGAGGAGGACATGGACGAAGACGAGCTGGGAGAGGAGGAGGAGGATGAGGGGATGGAGGAGGACGAAGAGGAGGAGGAGGAGGAGGAGGAGGGCAGCGACTTCCCAGAGGAGTACTACGACGGGGAGGATTATGAGGACGAGGAGGCGGAGGAGCTGGAGGAGGAGGAGGAGGAGGCGGAGCAGGACCAAGACATGCCTCCGCTAGAGGGTGCAGAAGAGCGGGAGGTGGATGCAGAGGAGGGGAAGGTGGAGGAGGAAGGGCCGGAGATGTCTGGGGTGGAGGGGGAGATGGAGGGAGGCATCGAGGAGGTGAAGACCAACAGAGCGACCTTCGGAGCGGAGCAAGGGGAGAAGCTGCAGGAGGTGGAGAGCATTGGTGTGATGGAGGAGGCTAGGGAGACGGAGGGGGTGGAGGATGAGAGTGAGAGAGGGAATGACCCTACTATGCCCCAGATCTTGTGTGTCACGGGGGGGAGTTTGGAGGAGAGGGAGGAGGAGGGGAGAGGAGCATTGGAGGAGGAGAAGCATTGGAGGCCGGCCACTGAGGCTGTCAACCCCACCCCTCCAGAGGAGCACCCTGGTGTTGATGCAGAACCTCGGGTAAGATTTTCCTCAAACATGGAGCTACACACTAACATAGATATACTTAGTACTGTCCCTTGTCAAACATGAAGATAGACAAAATACTGTCCCTTGTCAACCATAGAGATGGACACTACTGCCCCTTGTCAAACATATACCCGTTTTCCACCAAGGCATTTTGAGGGCCGGTTTGGAGCCAGTGCCTAATCTCAAACCAGTTCTTGGTCAAGTGTGTCTGACATGCCTGCTGCCCCTTGACAAACACAGAGATAAGACACAAATGTAGACACACTATTGTCCCCTGTCAAACAGAGATAGACTCTGAAAGGGGACAATCCTATATTTCTAATGACCGTACTACATGGCTCAACTCCTTATAACCCTTACTGTACACCTAGTACTTTATTAAGCGACAAAGCGACATTGAAGCGATTGTGTGATCGTGATCATTATGAACCCTCACAGTAAAACATACGATTTGGGTGTTGAACTGATTTATGTGACGCAACTAGATATTGTTGTGGTGTGGATTACCAACTAGCCCCATGAGGCACTAGTAACTAACATGACGTTATTCCAGAATCACAAAACAATAATTCATTATGCCAGCAAAAGTTTTAAACCGCAAGCTTCTTTCTCAAGGGTTCAACAAACTTGTGTACTGCTAACGTTGGACTGCGATGGGGAAGCTGATGAGCTGATTGTAACTGTTGGAACAGGAGCGGGCGCCTGCAGAGGAGCCTGGCGTCTGTGCTGAACAGCCCTCCGACCAGCCAAGGGACCCACCTGCCGGCAGCACCCCGCCCAGCAGCACCGATGACCCCGCGGGCCAGACGGAGGAGAACGACGACGAGGACGACGAGGACGCAGGAGGAAGGAGAGCCGACGTGGACCTGGAGCCCAAAGAAGCTGAAGCAGAAGACGAGACCGATGACGATGGGAAAGGTGTGAAGAGGAAGAGGGAGGAGGAAGGGCCGCAGGGCACAGAGAAAAAAAAGGTGAGGAATCGGCCCAAACTGCTTTCCTCGTGTCTGGCATTAAAAATCAGTTGCAGAGAAATGTGAGATGTTGTTAAAGGAAAGGAAAGTGGAGATGAAACACTGAACAATATGACTGCGGTTCGTTTTATTTATACCTTGGGCAAGATATGGCACTGCAGTCAAACTGGATATTCACCGAGATTTGCTAGAAAACTAGATAGTATTTCACTTGTTCGTCAGTAGGGCACAGACACCTTTAAAGACGCTAGGTGATGACAGATATGGTTGGTATGTTGTTCGCCAGTAGGAGTAAATGGATAGTGTAGAGAGCAAAGGAGACATCAGAAGAAGAACACGAGGAGGGTCCTTTTCTATTGCCCCTGGAGGCTCAAATGAATACAAAAGAGAGCAGTAAACTCATCCATTTTCATGTTCTTCCTCTGAGGAAACTTCAAGTGATGCGCCACTGGCTGCTCTAATGTAGTAGTAGTAGTGGTAGTGGTGGTGGTGGTGGTGGTGGTGGTCCGGAGCATCTCACTCAGAAATAACTAAATAACCCCGGCCTTCATGCCTTTTCTAAAATGTATATAGCTAACACCATAAAACGCCACAGACTTCACTATGGCCGTTTCTATAAGTCAGATCCGTATAAAACCAGGTGTCCACAGCTAAATAAAATATTGCAACATCTTACCTTGCAGTCCTGTTTCTGGGTGTGCTGCACAGCACCAAATGTGAACCTTTTTTTCAAATGTGAAAAAATCTGAATTTTGTGCTGACTTTCAAGTTCAGGCATCCTTTCACTTTCACCGCTGTCATCCGATTCCATGGGAACAGGTCAGAAGGCGATTGGATTTTTGACTTTGTCCGTGGTTCTTTCTATCTCATCAAAACTCTCAAACTCTGTTTCAACACTGAACTAGTCTGAAGTACAGTGTTGTACTCAGCGTTCCTAGTGAACAACCATTCTTGTGACGCAAGCCCTGACAAAACAAAGATGGTGGCGCACTAGGTTCCAAAAACACACGCATTAATCAATTGATTTACTAATGTCATTTTTACTGCGGTACATCTAATAAATTAATTTAAATTATACATATGTCTATTTTGCTATTTTCATCTCCACTTTAAAGAAAAGGTAGAAAAATACTAAAACAAGACGGTAAAGGAAATGTAGAAAGATATTGCAGTGTGTACAACGGATTGCTCAGTTTCAATTTGGCTAAATGTTTGAATCCATATTCTTCTTGCCTGTACCCACATTTCTGGCTCTCAGATGGACGACGCCATGATGGCCTCCATGTTGGCAGATTTCATCGCCTGTCCCCCTGATGATGAAGACTGCACCTCCAGTTCCAGCTTGCCGTGTTTGGACTGAACCGTTTGGTCGATAATGGTAGCTGTACATGTCTGCTGTCGAGGAGGACTGGAACTGATATTGCGTACTAGTCGTTGTTGAGAACTTGGTTCTTGTACACTTCAGTGCATTATCAGGGTTGTCCCAGACCATGGCACAGTGCATGTGCTGGCTCATTAACAGAAACCCTCGAAGCCGTTCCTCCAACATTTAGCTCTTCAGTGCTTTGTGCCTCCTAGTGGAAGGACTTTCATCCCTCTGAGATATTCAGCATCGTGTTGTGAAGTCATCTTGTTTTGTTTTCCTGTATGAACAGCCTTTTCATAGAATTTCTTTGTTACTAAATAAATCTAAAACTTGTAAGCCACATCGTTTGTAACGTCTACTAGTGAGTATGTTTCAGAATCACACCAACATGAGATGTCGTACAAATGCCAATTATTTATTCCATCTGTGATATGTGAGTGACCATTTGTAAGACATAGCCAACATGATCCCTTAAGGCACTAACACAGTGTAGACAAATGTTTTGGCAAAATGAGTTTCCAGTAAGACGAGTCATGAAAAATACAATTACAGGAAGATATGGATCATATTATTGTATCACAAATACATTAACAAAACACAATTTACTTTACACGGGAAAGATTGGCATTCAGCAGCTCACTCGAGGACCACGAACTATTCCTCCTGACAGTTTCAACCGTGGTCAGAAGTGAACCCACCACGTCCCTTCGGACGGCCGCGGAGTGCCGTCAGTGTCGGTCCAGCAGGGGTCGCTACTGGACCAGGTATTCCTACATCAACCAGAACATAGGCGGAAGAATCAACACCGCTACATAACGTTGACTAAAAGTGTGGTGGCATTAATGAATGATCGAAGAAAATAAGTAGGTGTAATCCCTGCACATAACACGACCATTAAAACAAAACAAATGGACACCGAGTGAAACCTTGATTACCTTCCGCTTGTTGAGTTTGATTTGGCAGAATGAAAACCCTCCCACGACCACGTAGATGGCCGCCGCTATGAAGCAGTTGTAAGCCACTTGGTTGTAGACCCCATACACCTTCTGAAGGGGGTCTGCGCTGAAAACAGAAGACGAATACATTTGCACTTTTAGTTTCCAATGGTCTGCTACTGCCACGACGGACGCCGACGCATATCGACATGCTCGCTGAACTCACTCCGTGAGGTCCTCTGGTGTCAGCGGCACGTCCTCTATCAGCATGGCGGAGTGCGTCCTGAAGAAGACCCCCAGCAGGGCCTGGCGGAGGACACACGGCTCGGTGAACACTTGGAGAAACGTTTGATTAGGGGGGATCGGGGTTGCGGTGCGAACCTACCAGCATGATGACTCCCCAGACGCTGATCACAATGCCACAGGTGGCGAGTTTGGGCCCACAGATCAAACACGACATCCTGTATCGATCAGCTGTCAAACTAGTAGAGATAACGAGTTAAGTGTTCAGTTGAGTGTTCAGTTGTAAACGGGGGCAGCTAGACAGACCATGGAGCAAACTTTCTTGGCTTGGCAAAAACTTCTGACACTGAGTCAGGTGACCTCGCGTCAGGTGACTTACAACCCAAAACAGGAAGTATGGTGACGTACACGAGGGTGTGTTCAGGAGACCGACGTTAGTTTCGTTTGACAAAATAAACTTTTGTTCTGGTATGTTTCATGTGCGCATGTTTATAATCTGCAAGGGCATCAAATGTGCACATGAACGTGGGTGCATGTACGCCTTTAGTGTCTAATCGGAACAATGCTTTAACCCTTTATGTAACCAATACTTAATGAAATACTAAAGTGTATTTTAAGGTGGTTGCAGCCTTATTACGCATCCATGGTCGCAGCACATGTCGGCCACCGTGTTGACTTCCGCATCAGGCTGGCTTGCACCCCCCTGCCCCTACGAACATATATGCTTTAATCACACGGCGAACCGTAACAATACTGGTCCAACTGTCGGGAGGTTTGGGCTTTTGCAATTTGATGATTCGGACATCAAGGCGTGTGGCTTCCTCCGTGTCTCCTTTGTGTGAGAATTACCGATGGACGGAGAGCTAGCTTGTTAGCCTGTTAGCTAGCCCTCTTGTTGCCCTCCTTAAGACATCCGGTCTCTCGGCAAGACAGCAACATGACTTCAGCCTCCACTAAAGTAAGTCTATTTTTCGCCTTACACGTCCTTTTTAAATGTATGTTCTTCATATTTTCTCTCTCAAAGTAACCTGACTCAATGTGCAAAGTATTATATTCGTTTTTATTTCATGAAAGGGGTCCGAAATAAGGATGAGAGATGAAATGGCCAACAACAAACCCATCTAAAGTTACCCCAGTCACCACTAATAAACACACGTGCTTCAAATGTGCAAGCACACCACTGCGTTGAATGTTATTGATACAACACCTATACAGGAAAAACGACTGCATCACCACAATCTGGTTCCTAGAATAGCAGGACAGCTACTCCCCTGTACGCCAATGACCCCAGTTCCTACATTTCTAAATATAAATCTCCAAGTCCCTTTCCAGCGGTGTTGAATTTTTGAATAATTCCAGAATTAATTTCCAGGTGGGGGAGATCTTCTCTGCTGCAGGAGCTGCCTTCACCAAGCTGGGGGAACTCACCATGCAGCTGCACCCGGTCGCTGACACCAGTCCTGCTGGGTAACTCTAGCCTCTACCCTAGACCAGGCACACATACTGAGACGAGGTTTATAGGCTTGTTTCCAGCCCTAGACCACACATACTGGGACAACATAGGCTAGTGTCCAGCCCCAGACCACACATACTGGGACAACAACGTTTATAGGCCTGTGTCACTGTCACAACTACTAGTACTGCATTTACTCAAACTACTGCCAGATAGTGTAATTACCATTTACTGTAATTACAATCAAAGGCCTGAAAGCCCACTTACAATTACAATCCTCCTCATATATAGCATCAGAAGCCTCTGTCTGAGAGGACTGGTGTATTCCTCCTCATATAAAGCGTCAGAAGCCTCTGACAAACAAATCAGATCACCAGACAGAGTAGGAAGATTAGTGCTGTCCCCAGACACACCCAGGGTCTGTGGGAGTGTGTTCCTGATGTTGAGGCATGAAGCATCCAAACGCCCCCCTGGGAGGAGGTGTGCTGAGGAACGTAAACACATGGAGGTCAATCTGCAGGGCTGGCAAGGGTCCAAAATAAACACCAGCCACCAGCCAATGGAGGATAGATTTGACCATTTGGCAGCTAAATAAGTACAGGGTTACATATTGAAACAATAGCTTAGCCGGTAGGTAAAAAGACAACCTTCTAAAAGCTATTTTTGGACACTGGTTGCAGATGCAATCCTGCACACACACGTCTTTGAATGTGGGTGGTTTGCTATTGCAGGAGTTACTTGGATGCATGAAATAATGCCATAAATGTAGCTTGAAGTACAATCTCAGGAGCTTGTGGGCCCAAGACATCATGTCCCCTGACTTAATGTTGACCCATACAGGGGCCTGTTGAATGGAATGAAACGACAGGTTGCATAACGTAACCTCGGTTCTATGAATGAAGGTCGCTGGGTAGGATGTTCCATGGTGACGATGTGTGTTGAGACACCCAGACGTAATTATCGCTGGTGTCCACCTGGTAGTGGTGATGTCTATATATCTGTGTGTGTGTATATATACTATTATTATATATATATATAAATCAAATGAAGAGAAGTCGATCATTTAATGTCTGTTACGTTATCAGGGCTCAAATCAAGACCACAGCCAAGCGGAAGCCACACTGCGATGGTGGACTGGCTGTCTCTACCGATACGACCAGGAAGGCGGTGAAGAAAGCCAGCCCTGTTGTTACTTCACCGACGGTCGTCTCCGCACCAGCATCTCATGTGGTCGTGTCATCGGTGCTCCAGGACCTCCCGTCTACCCAGCCTACCGTTAAAAAACAGAAGACAGCTGGTCAGTGGCATGTATTTCTTTTTAATATGCTGCATATATTTTGTCTTTCATTACAGTATTTACACCACGACAGTATTTAGTTGAAATGCATTTTTACCTTTGACCCTGATCCAAAAAAGCTATTGCTGCTGCTCGATGTGCTGATATAGAATAGAATATAGAATAGAATATAGAATAGAATTCCATTCTATATGTGATTTGTCAACAAAAAGTTGACATATTGACTGCGCCACGATGGCACAGAGAAAAAGTACGACCTGAAATTCAAGCTGTCAGTTAAATTTGCTGAACAAAACTCAGGAGAAGCAGTTACTCTATAAACAGAGTGCACGTAGACGGCGTTGTATTTGGCGCTCTGTCTTTCCTATTACTTAGTTAGTAATTACTTGTGTGTGTCAGTTACTTAGAGTAGAAGATATCAAAAATAGTCCAGGCGGGGAAACAGATTTCTGGCGAAAGTCTTATTATATATGACTTTTAAGACGTGTTTCACTGAAAAACGCCAGATATTTTCAATGTCCCGCTCTGCCGAATGTGACACCCCGGTACATTCGGCAGAGCGGGACATTGAAACTGTCCGGTGTTTTGCAGTCAACACGTCTTAAGTCATATTTGTAAGACTTTTGCAAAATATTTGTTCACTGGCCAGACTGCTTTGGATTATAGCAAGCAATAATCCCATATCAGTGAGCAGTGAATGTTTTTTTGAGACATCTTCCACTCGATGTTCGATATAATTCAAAATAATTATCCTATTGTTCAGGAGATAATAGGCATGAGGTTGTCTCTTGGAGCCAGATCAAATTAAAGATTTGTTACCGATATGATTAATAGCCTAATTTTTGATGCGTAATATTAATATATATATAAGTAATGAGTAATATTCATACTGAAAATGTACAATTTGATCCCATATTTGCTGAGCAAGAGTTTTGTGCGAAATGAATTAAAAGGCCAGTCCCATATAGACGCCTGTCCCAAATATAGGCCAGGTGAGTTCAGTGGTTCAATGGTGTGTTTCTAATATTAATATTAATATACTATTCTGAGATAGAGAGAGAAGTCTCACAAATCAGACTTTTGATTAATATCTAAAGTCTGATGGCAAATGAGCTCAAATCTGGGTGAACGGAGCGTTTCACTTTCTTTCGCTTCATATTTGTTTTGACCAATCATGTTGGCCAGCAGTAGTAAACTTTAAAAACGCATCTCTAAAGGTCTCAAATCAACACCTTGTAGACTGGCCACTGTAGAAATGCACTTAAAACCCCCTTCTGAAAGCTTCATCATATTAGTTGCCTACAGATCTTAAGCTCACCCAACTGGTTTTGGGGAGAACTGGTTTTTGTATGCACTAAGATGATCTGTAAATGGCCAGCAGGCACTTCATTTAGATTTGAAGGTTCTCAGTTTCTTGTATTATTTTCATGTATCCGTTTTTCCAGCTTTTCCAGTTAATAGTCAGCTGAGAAGCAACATTACTTGTCGGATCTATCCTTTTAAAAATTAGTTTATTGCCAAATACTTTGGCAATCAGTGATTGCAATATTCATGTCATATGCAATGGCAACTAAAGAGGGGATGTGTCAAACACATGTTGTAGTTATTCTATGTGTATACTCTTTAGTATGTGAGGCTTATTTTCTCTTCTGTTGTGATTGGTAGATGTGACACTCAGTGCACTGAACGACTCTGATGTGAATAGCGATCTGGTGGCCATGGAGGGACTCGGACAGGGCTCACACTCCAAGAAACTCAACAACTTTGATCAAGGTCAGTCTTTGCATGATCTTTAAATGACAAAAGGTGAATGTCCATTTCCCTACCAATGCTTTTGTAATCGTTGCCATATTTATGGTGTGCACACCATTTTGTACTGACTATTAGACATTAACTTGGCTAATCATGAATGCTATATTAGACACTAACCTAGCTAATCATGAATGCTATATTATACATTAACTTGGCTAATCATGAATGCTATATTAGACACTAACCTAGCTAATCATGAATGCTATATTAGACACTAACTTAGCTAATCATGAATGCTATATTAGACACTAACCTAGCTAATCATGAATGCTATATTAGACACTAACCTAGCTAATCATGAATGCTATATTAGACACTAACCTAGCTAATCATGAATGCTATATTAGACACTAACCTAGCTAATCATGAATGCTATATTAGACACTAACCTAGCTAATCATGAATGCTATATTAGACACTAACCTAGCTAATCATGAATGCTATATTAGACACTAACTTAGCTAAACATGAAGGCTGTTAGACACTATCAACCCAACTAGTAGATACTTTTCCATTTGTTCCGTTTTTTTTCTCGTTTGCATTTAACTTAATCACACTTTTATATATAGTCAGTGTCTGTATGCGGTACCTTATACTTCCATACTGTTCCCATGGCAACACAAGAATTCCAAAGACACGTTCTTTTCCTTCCCAGATAACCTGAACATCGATTCCAGCCTCATCATGAACTCCAGTCACCTGCCACTCCTGTCCCGATGACTTCTCATCCCTTTGTTATAAACACAACCGTTAGCTGTCTTGCTGTCCTTGTGTCTCCATTTTGTATATGGCAGCTCTTTAAAATATGGAACCATGTAAAAGTATTGTACTTTTTTTTCCATAGGTTTTTTTTCTAGTAATTAACTTATAATGTCAATAGAGAAGTAGTATAAAGTACTGAAGCACAGGATGCCTGGATTATTCAGAATGAATGACAATTTGTATGTAAGTGAATTACAGTTTTCCTTTGAAATTGCCAAGTGATGAAAGTACTTTTTTAAAATTCAAAATACATATGAAATGTGAAATGTTTGGCCTAAGAAATGACAGGAGTATACTTATAAATGGCTATTTTAAAAGAATCTTAACATAGTCAAACATTTATTTATATATATATATATATATATATATAAATAAAATAACGTCCAAACAGCTGTCATACGTAATGGATTCTATCGTTATATTAGTTTTGTTATAAGAATTATTACCAGTGACATTTCCCACAACAGATTTATGTTTAAGCTATAATATGTTAGCCTTGTGAAACCATCCTGATATTCACGTTTGCGTTTTGCAATGAATATCAGTCTCGCCTTGATTTCCAAATATGGCCGCGGCCTCACATTGTTCAGAAAACTCCAGCCAATCAGTGACACTTGTGAGCCGAATCCCATTGGAAGTAAAGCAAAAACATTCAAGTTGTTCAGCCCATTTCAGATAAAACCTCGGGTGCCACCAGTTTATTTTTTTTTATTCGACAGACTGTGGCGCTTCTCGTCTGTCATGAACTGAAACTCCTCCCCCAAGTGCTGCTTGGTCCTGGCGTCTTTACATTTTTGGAAAAGGCTTTCAATGGGATCGAGGCCAGACTAATCTGCAGAGAAACAGAATGTGACCTCTGAGGATGGTCTCACAAGGCTAATAATATTTGTAAAAAAATCTCTGTCCATTGATCCAGCCTTGTCATCTGATTGTGTGTGTATATATATATGTGTGTGTGTGTGTGTGTGTGTGTATGTGTGTGTGTGTATATATATATATATATGTATCTGTGTGTGTGTATATATATATATATATATATTTCCTAATTGTATATATTTTCTCAATGTTGGTTACACAACACTACATTTTTCATATCCTGGGGAAGGATAGTTGTCGTGGCTGGGTGTTCGACTCCCAGCCAAAAGGTACTGGGTTCGATCCCCGCAGCC
>OMNR01039403.1:2500-10660 GCA_900303205.1 Mora moro
CCATAAACTACTGTGAGGCAGCCATTCAATTCCCAATGCCCTCCATGTGCCAAATATGGATCGTTACCGCTGCTGGTTGCAAAACATCTCAAGCAATGGCGGCGGCCATAACGTGAAGACTTCATAACGTACGCTAGTGTGTAAATCAATGGGTGATGTCACAGACGCTACGTCCATATTTCTTAATGATGTCTAATACTGTGTTCACCAGAGCCCTGGCTTGAATTGAACGGTTGTCCAACATGGAGTTACAGGTCGGAAATTCGGGTATCATTTACGAGTTCCGGTTTGTCTGACGTCAGTAACATCAAATATGGCGGCCTTCCTCGTTAATAAGAATACAATTATTAAGTGTTTGTTGACGTTTTAACACATCATTTGATGTGTAATTATGTAATATGTGTTTGTATCATTTATATTTCGATTGAAGTCAAAATCCCGAGTTTAAACTTCCGAGTTGTTTTGAATGCGGTATATGGCCCTGGTACATAAAAGAAGCAGACCCATAATTAGTGCCACCCGTGTTTGTCCTAGGGCAACCCCTCTGTGAAAAGGGTCTATTGATTCCTTTCACACAGTAGAGGACATCGCAACACTCCTACTCCCCAAGAGGCAACAGGTGAGAGCAGTTATGCAATTAGCAAGGCAAAGAAAAGAGGCTCCTCTCCTCTCCTTCTAATGAAGAGGAAGTTACCAACTGTGCAGCTCCAGAAGTACCACACAAGCGTTCTCTAAGTGGGCCACATGCCAAAGTAATTGCACTTTTGTTGTGGCTGTGGTGGTGGTGGTGGGGGTGGTTATTTGATGATAATGTTGTGAAATGATTGCTGGATTAGGATTTCACAGTGATTGGACTTTTTGTGTTTGTTTGTTTGATCAAGTGAATTAAAGTGTGGAAGATGAGACTGAGACACTAAGGTATTGGCTGTGATGGCTGGTGAACGGCAGATAAATGGACTTAACGCATAAGTATCTGCAAATATCCTGCATCTGCTTCTTGGTTTGTCTTTCTGAACACTACCACGCGTGACCCCACCCCACCACACTTTTCAAAGTGATATTTCCTCGATGGGACTTTATAATGCCGTCTAAATGAGTGTGTTTACATGACACAGGTCACTCACTCATACATCTCTATTTTATCAAACGAATTGTGAGATATATATAACATATATAATATATAATATTGGTGAAGATCCTGGAAACAAAAGAAGGGAGGGACAACAACAACAATAATACACACTATGGTGTTATCAGACATGTATGTATGTATCTGAAAGTCACTTGCACGAAGGCATGTGTATAGAAAGATAGAGATGGGGGAAGGGAAAATACATGCAGGGTTAGCATGATGAAGGAATGGGCGACAGTTGATTATAGGGAGGCATCGTTGGGTGTTAGAATGCATTCATGTGCAGGGGAAAAAGGCCATGGAAAAAGCATGATATGAGACACACGATGCATGCTTACACGCGTCAGATCGGGTGGCGTTGCCTGTAAACCACAGAGCTAATGGTGTGGTATTGAGTTCCAGCACTGGTTCTGTGTCAGATGGATGGGAGGAACAGTGGTAGGACAACAAAGGGCCCATTAACAGTATAAATAGCAGAGAACTGGACCATATTACACCATCCATACCCCTGGAGTGGACCGTTCAGTTGTATCGGTTTTGTCGTTGTTGGTGGTTTATTATATTGCTGTCTTGAGCATATTGAGCATTTCAAAACTAAACGAGTGTGAGCACTGTGAGTGGATTGGACACCAGGAAGAACACACACAAGAATAAACAAACAAAAACAGCAGTGTGCTCATAAAAAGTCAGGGTACAGTGACCCCAGATCTGACCTTAATTACAGTAAACCCTTCAAATGAAAACCATCTCTAACCAATACCTGAACTTAAAGCTGCTGTAGGTACGATTTGAGAGTTGTAAAGAGAGAGAGCTGAAAAGAGTAGAAGACATTTCCAAACTAAACAACCGAAAAATGTCCCCTCCCTCTCTCCCTGTGTTTTGCCATTGAGAACTGTGATTGACAGGCAAGATGAATTCCCTGAACCAATCAGGGAAATTAGCTGGGAGTGGTCTCAAATCTAAATCATACAGAGGCAGGCACGCATTCAACTGGAACTGATATTCTCACAGAGCATTTCACTCACTAATAGCTGATGGATGGCTATGGCATTTCTAAGAAATTACACTTAATTTTAGCTCTTAAATGTTAACTCCACCACCTTTTTAATACCTTTTAATACCATAAAAGCATCTGTGTTATTGTGTTTTAGCTCCTGGATGCCCTAGAACTTTCTCAAAGCCCGCTGTTGCTCAAGCTCCTGGCTGGGGTGTTGTGTCGGGACTCCAAACACATCATGGAGGAGCAGTTTCAAACCTGTTTCCAAAGGATCGCCAAGCTGTAAGCAAACCTTCCCAGGCTGTCATCGTGGCCAAACGCCGACCGTAATGTGTTTCAGGTGTTTACATGATGATGCATGTGAAAGGATGTTCGAGGCGTCTCAACCCCATCATTCACCGGGAATAAGGTGTTGACATGACCATTAACAATTCGACTGATTACCGTAACCAGTTCATTAGTGTGCCTGTCAACGTGCTGATGGATTGATGGGTCCTCGTGACGTGTATAACGTCAGAACACTGAGCGTCTGGTCCTCTCAGGTCCAGCCCGGAGCGCCAGCTGCAGCTGCTGTGCACGGTGCATGGTGTGGTCCAGCGGGGTGACGTGCCCCTGCCCTCCATGCTCCAGGCCATGATGGAGAGGGTCCTGCTCCCCCTCGCCTCCCACTGCAGCGCCTCCGCCCTGGCCCTCTTCTTCCTGGACAACGTCTCGGACGTCATGACCCTGCTGCTGTCGCGCTTCACCAAGGTCAGCCGTTCCCAGATCCAGTTTGTCTTTTCATTCATCAATAGCCTGGCACCAGTGGCTATGGCATCATGTGAAGAGAGGAGCAACGGTCTCGTCATGATGTCCTACTGAAAAATCGACTAAAAAAATGTCGCCTCCAAATGTTTCAGTCCAGCGAAGGTGTGTTTGAGTCCCAGCTGCTGAGGAAGATGGGCAACCTGAAGCTGATGGAGCTCCTGTACCTCCGCCTCCCTAAAGAGGTGCTGTACTCCAAGGAGTCCCGCATCAACCAGGCCTACTGCCACTCTGACCGCACGGAGGGCAACGAGCTGTCCAAGGCCCTCATCAAGTAGGTGGCGCCAAGCAGCGGGGAATTGGCGAACCCACATGAGTTACCTTGCTGCCGTCGGTGAAATCATTCTTATAGACAGTTGAGATATGACGATGTGGCCTTACACCCCACGTGGCTTGTAACCATTGGATTCAGGCTTGCCTCTAACATTACACAGAACTTCACACGAATTGTCTGCATTGTAATAATGAAACCATGATAATGAAACCGTTCAGGGGTAAGTGAAACCCCGTTTGAGTCGAAGAACCTGTGAAGTGAACCGTCGCTCCTTCCAGGTTGTGTTTTGAGGCCTTCACGGAGAACATGGCCGGAGAAAGCCAGCTGCTGGAGGCCAGGAGGCAGTACCACTGCACTGCGTACAACTGCGCCATCGCAGTCATCAGCCGCAGCTTCAGCGAGCCCAAGTTCTACCAGGGCTTCCTCTTCAGCGAGAAGCCAGAGAAGGTGGGACACAAGGGACCGCGCATCTTTAAGAATTATACCAACAAAAATAATTCATTTTTTGCTTAAGGATGCTTATTTAGGAGCTGATAAACAGGACGTACATTGTCATACTTACTGTCATAAGACGGTGAGACTGTAGCTGTAGAATAGGTCAGATAATTATGCTTCATTGTCAGATAACTAATTCATATTTTTTCATTTTTTTCAGAACCAATTCATTTTGGAAAACCTTATTGATGTTCAAAGGTCTTATAATTTTCCAGTAGAAATTGAGGTATGTGGCAACAGATATGTGCTATTTTGTTTGTTAAACTTCCTTTCTACACAGCTTCTTCCAAACCCCACATCTCCCCGGTCCATTCAATATCACAGTTGCACATTTTCATTCCAGCAAATAAACAAGATCCTTTTTCAAAATGTTTCGTTTTTATTCCTCCTTTTAATATAGGTCCCCCTTGAGAGAAAGAAGAAATATATCATGATACGGAAAGAAGTGAATGAAGAGAACGGAGGTATTGTTGACATTTCTTCTTGGCCATGACCCATGCATTCCAGTTAGCGAGCTTGTCTGAGCTTCAACGGACCCGTGTTGTTGTGCGCCACAGAGGCTCCGGTGTATCTCTCCTCCCAGTCGTACATGGCGGACAGCAGTCTGAGTGAAGAGATGAGCCAGTTCGACTTCTCAACGGGCGTCCAGAGCTTCTCCCTCGGCTCCCAGCACCCCGAGGGGCACACCCGCCCAGTCGCCAAAAGGGCAAGTCTCCCTCCACGGCCTCTGCTTCTCTGTATGACTGTCAGCATGGCTTTTCAAGAGGAACCCTCACACTTAAACATCTAACCGCCGCAACAGCACCATCTATGGTCAATTGGGGGTTATTGCAAGGACTGTTTCTGGCTCAAATGAGTTGTAGGTGATTAACTTCTGATTAACTGTGTCAGGCCACAACCCATTTGAACCAATTGGGAACAGCAATTGCTGCTGTCCCTGTGGTTGAATATTAGTTTCTGGTTATAAGTCAAAACATTAGCTTAACAAAGCTAAGCTAAGTTAACTGTAAATGTAATCATACATTTGACACACATTTAATAATTATTGTTATTATTATATACTTATTTTGACAGGAGACTGAGGAGGCGGTGGCGTCTCAGGATGTGTCGGTGGTTCTGGAAATGGACGAGCTGAACCAGCACGAGTGCATGGACTCCATGACGGCCCTGATTGGTCACATGCAGAG
Source organism: Mora moro (assembly GCA_900303205.1). Lineage (NCBI taxonomy): Eukaryota > Metazoa > Chordata > Actinopteri > Gadiformes > Moridae > Mora > Mora moro. Next base: position 7,390 of record OMNR01039403.1, read on the forward strand.
GAGCGGCGTCACCCCCAGGGTAGAGCAGGTCAGTGGTACGCTCCAAGTCACACGCTCAGTGCGCGGGTATCCAGGTTCCATACCCCACCTGCTGCATGTACTGCCCCACTCTCTTCCTCCACCCACTTCCTTGGCCCTCTTCACTGTCCTCTCCTTAAGGGCGAGAAAGCCCATGGAAATAAATACATATCGACTTCAAGTCATAAGCTGTAAAATGGTTTCTGCCTGATAAGTGTAAACAATATAATGTTTTAAAAAATATATTTTTTTCTTTTCTTCTTTGTTTATTGGTTTTCCACACATGAATCACCAATAAAGTAGAGCACTTGTGATTGACAAAGTGTCATGTTATAGTACAAATATGTATTTGAATGCGTCTGTGGAACAGGGAAGCACGCCCAGCGAGCTTCCCCCGTGGATGAAGTTCCTGCAGGGGAAACTGGGCAACCCCGCCACGCCTCTGAACATCCGCCTCTTCGTGGCCAAGCTCCTCATCAACACGGAGGAGGTGAGCACTCGCCGACCCCTCTCACTGTATTCTGCACTACGTGTTTGCATGCCGCATGTCGTAGTTCTTACCTGTAAAGACGTACCGTGGGCTTGCAGGTGTTCCGGCCGTATGCCGGTCACTGGCTGGGGCCGCTGCTCCAGCTGGTGGTGTCTGGGAACAACGGAGGAGAGGGCATCCACTTCATGGTGGTGGACATCGTGGTCACTGTGCTCTCCTGGATAAGCTTGGCCAGCCCCAAGGTTTGTTGTTTTTGGGGTTTTAAAAAACGCCAACGTTGGGTACAACTGTGTGCCGTAACTTGAAAGTGCCTATGTTTCCGAATTATTATAATTTTGTTCCTTCTACGCTTTGGATAAAAGCGTCTGCTAAATGCCCTAAATATAAAATGTAAATGTGATTTATAATGTATTTGGTATAGGATTCATTATTTATAAAGACGTCACTGACATTAAATGTACATTTGGTCATTATCAGAATCAAAGCATACACCTGGAGTAGCTACAAAAACAGTTGCAAGCTCTGCATTTCTGGACAGCGCACAGTAGCCCTAGAAATCAGAAAAGCAAGGGCAGCATTTGTTATATCAGTGGTTGTGCAACAGTCACAGTGGCTAGATATCATGTATATCAGTGATTTCTTAAATCCACAACAATACTACAGCTCAACCAAGGGTTGTAGAGTTCTACACTACTAGCTAGATGGCATGCAGGCACACACCAGCTTGTGAGATGTTCCTGGTGGGTCTTCAGATGTTTCTTGAAAATGGGGAGGGATTCTTGCAGTCTGGACTGGGAAGGGTTTTCACACAGTGGCAGATGGTGCCAGACGCCACTCGTTTCTGCACCTCAGAGGGCGGGCAGGACGGCTCACTGACTTTATTTCTCTCCGTCTCTCAGGGTAACCCCAGAGACGAAGTGCTGGCCAATCGGCTGCTGGACTTCCTGATGAAGCACAGCTTCCACAGCAAGAGGGCCGTGTTCCGCCACAACCTGGAGATCATCCGCACCCTGGTGGAGTGCTGGAAGGACTGCCTGTGTGTGCCTTACCGGTACGGCCCATGTACTCCTACTCTATACAATGACTGCACTACAATGACTGCACTTTACTCTGAGGCTTTACTCTGAGGCCTTTACTCCAAGCCTTTACTCTGAGCGCTTTACTCTGAGGCTTTACTCAAACCTTTACTCCAAGCCTTTACTCCAAGCCTTTACTCTGAGGCTTTACTCTGAGGCTTTACTCAAACCTTTACTCTGAGGCTTTACTCCGAGCGAGGCTTTACTCTGAGGCAGACCTGATACCCGACTGTGCTGCATTTTTGCTGTCCATTTTGAGTCGTTTTGATTTTGTACTTTTTTAGCAGGTGCATTTCATTTTAAAACTGCACTAATTGAAAATGTACAATATTACAAATCATACTATTTATCAGGGAACATGATATTTGACTGACAGAAAATTTCCTCTAGCTCTGCCTCGTTTAAAGTAAATATTCTTCATGGTTGACGAGGCAAGGATTCGACTAAAGGCGAACATGAAACGACACATCCATGTCTCTCAGTTAAAGCAACGTGATGGAGCCCTCATGCCAAATGCCTTTACATTGCAGTGATCCCTTTTAGTGCTCACCGTCCTTTGTGTTTTCCGTTAGTGTGATCTACGAGCGCTTTAGTGGCAGAGACCCCATCAGTAAAGACAACTCTGTAGGCCTTCAGCTCCTGGCCATCGTCCTGGCCAACAACCTGCCAGCCTACGAGGCCTCCTGCGGAGTGGACTACGACAGGTTAGACACCCACACTTATGCACGCACGACGCTCGCAGGCTAAAATATGTGTTATGACAATTAAATATCTCAAACAGTTGTTCGGTCGGTTGGTTTAATGGCACACTCGCTCAGTGTGTTTCTCTTGGGTCGTTAAATGCGCGCAGCGACCGATGTACCTGTGTGTCTCTTAGGTACATGCAGTCCCTGGCCAACAACCTGTCCTTCACGCGCTACAAAGACGTTTATTCTGCAGCCGCTGAGATCATCGGACTCGTCCTGAAGAGCATGGCGGAAAAAGACGAAGTAGGCAGCATGTCTAGCGGCGTTATGTCGCCGAGAACAGCTGGGATAGGGTTCCCAGACGGGTTATGGCTATAAAGTAGCGCAGGAGTTTAAAAATTACTCTCAAATCTTACCTACAGCAGCTTTAGATGAAGACCACCCCTTCCTGCAGTACACCGATGTGAAACATCAGAACACCAGGACCACGTAGGCCTACACTGTCTTCGTGTTGACCTGCACCTTGTGTTCCCTCAGCCACCACAAGCCCTTCTGACTCTGGCTGCCGGCAAGCTGATGGAGCTGAAGAAGAAAGACATGGACGACAAGTTCATCATCTGCTTGAACAAAGTGGCAAAACACTTCCCTCCTTTCATGGACCGGTACAAATATTATATATATATATGTGTCTGTCTGTCTATATAGATAGATAGATAGATAGATAGATAGATAGATGGATGGATGGATGGATGGATGGATGGATGGATGGATGGATGGATATTGTTTAGCAGCCGTGCTCCTATAATAATAATTATGATATGCATCAGTTTTCATGCTGTCCCAGATTTAGCTTCATCCCAATTACATTGATGTATTTGTCATTCACAAATGTGTCAAATGTGTCAACATTAACATTTATATCTGTCTGTGTCTGTCTGTCGTCTTGTGTTTGTCATTCAGGTTTGCGAACTCTGTGTTCTTCCTGCTGCCCAAGCTGCACG
>OMNR01039530.1:0-11226 GCA_900303205.1 Mora moro
GCGAGTCCAAGCGTCGGCAGATGGGTAATTATTGTCTAGATGCAGCATATTTTCCGTTCTCGGCACATCGGCGTACGAGGAGAGCGCTCGCGTGCGCCGTCTTCATAACTCATCCTCGTCTGGCGTCTTTATTCCTGTCCTGCGTGGCTATGGGAACAGCGCATGGGTCGGGCCGAGCAGAGGAGGGCTGCAGGTGACTCCCCCGGGAACCACGGGGGGCCGTGGGGGTCTAGTGCTTGAATGAAGCTGGCCTAAACTACTCCCCACGGCTACCCATCCTGGTCTCGCAGAGCGTAGCCGCGGGGAGTAGTTTAGTCAAGAGGGGGGATGCTGATAAAAAAAACTGTTGAGTAGCGGTAATTCTCCAGAACTAGATCGAACCAGAACTAGATCAAACCAGAACTAGATCAAACCAGACAGAAACCTTCAGAAACGGGGGATAAGGATCCAATGCGTTTAAAAATGAATTTTCTTCTTGTTTCACTGCAACCTTGTTTTCGCTTCATGCAGGCTCTTGAAAATATCCGAAAAAATATCCAAGACGGAAGAGAGCGAAGAGTGTCAGTCTGATGGGCTGGAGTTTTTTTGAACACCATAAGGTCGCTGGCCATTATTTAGAAATTGCTGCCCAGCCAAGGCCAGAGTGATATTCATTGTGAAACACAAACTTGAATATCTGGATGGTCTGGCGAGGCTACTCTGAAGCAGCCATGTGCCCCCTGTTAGCATAGCTCTACCTTTCACTCATTACATGTGCAGTGGTCAATGTTAGTTGTGTGTGTATATATATATTTCACATATATTCTCAACTTCGTATGGCTAACATAACAAGAAAATACTGGATGCATGTTGCAGTCCAGCACAGTAGCTCAAACAGTGTGAATGGCCCATCCGTGTCTCATACTGGTGAAGTACAGACCAGTGTGTGGCTTCCTTTCTCCAGGGTAGTAAAAAATGGCCACCCCCAAGTCCCCCAACCTAAACATCCATGTATTAAACAGACGGACACATAAACATGTCCAGTGCGTGTCCGCTGTGATTGTGCCCGGCAGCCATACAGTATGTGTGCATTTTCGCAAAAGTGGCTTCAGGACACAGAATGTAACCTTGGGTGCCATCTGCTCCTGGTCCATGTAGTCTCTAGTCTCCTAGATAAAAAGAAATGAAAGGTGCCAGGTACTGCATCTCTTTCCGAGGCTCGTGGACGACATGGTGTTGTGTGCACTCATCAGTGGAGCATTAACGCCACACTGGGCCCAGATCCCGCTCCAAGCTACTTAAAAGGCAAAGCCAATTTAGCAAGAACAAAAAGTAAAAGGAGGATGCTTATACAGATGCATTGCTGTGCAGTATGGTTGTGTGGAAGCTAAGCATTGTGGAGCCCATGCAAATGAAACAGATTTTTATACAGTGTATGTTTGAAAGGGGTGGAAGTTAATATTAAAGGTTTTTCCTTAAATTAGTTCTACTGCATCTATACAAGACTTAAGCATGATTGCAAAATATGCAGAACATTAATTGTAATAATTCAATGTGCTATTTCTGTTTTTAATACTTTATTTCTTTATTTCTTTAAAGAAGCATACAATCAGATACAATCAGATACAATAATTTAAGAAATAAAGTGTTTTGTTGTGTGCATTTAGACTTTACATTTCAACAGGCTGGATCATAGACATATAACGGAAATACGTCGTCCGCTGGCGGGAAGTTGAAGAAATGTATTTGTATTTGATTAGCAGTTTTCTACATTATTATATTTTTGGAGGTCCAGATTCTCCTTTGGCACTCTGTGAAATCATTCTGCCGGCTGCAAAACATTCAAACAATGTGGAAATATTTATATTCCCCCAACGTCAGAATTGATTTTGTATCGGAACATTCCGAAGTTGGTACATTCCGTTAATATTGCTTCTTAAATATGTACTAAAACTTAATCTACTTAATCTTGAATATGTTGACTTTAAAGCAAAACTGATTCATAAAATGCTTCAATTTCTCTTGATCACGTTGTAATTTTGTATTTTAACAAACATGCGGAAATAGACAACAGCTCGAGATTCCTGCGTAACTAGGCGTGTAACTACTTAACATTACGTAACTCATGGATGTGAGGTGATATATCGGTCAGTTGGTCTGGAAACATAACATAACATGTATTGTTGTTTGTCTTGAAGCGTAACACGTGTCGTTTGTAGGGACCTGGGAATGGGACTGTGAGGCGGTGTCGCTGGTCCACCAGGTTGTATGAGTAATGCTGGCAGGTGGGAACCCCGGGTTTCTTTAATAAGATCAGCCTGATGAATGAGCCGCCCTCGCCACAACCACCCCCGTCGTGTTCTCCTGAATCAGAGCTCCGCAGCGGCAGGGGTCCAATGAGCTTCAAATTACCCCTGACATCCCTTCTCCTGGCCCTCCGCTCCTACGAGGGATTATTCTCCAAACGATCCTCCATCTCAGGATTGTTTCTGCCAAGGGCAAGGAGGGGGGAGAGGGGAGGTGGATTCATGCAGAGATTTTTAGGAGGCACGGAGGAAATTTATGGAATGTGAAATGAAATGCAAAATAATGATATCTTGGCAGCTTTATGCTTTGAACACCGCTTGGCAAAGGCTAACGTTGCGAGACTAAGTGCAAAGTAATGGATTTTTAAAGGCTGCTGTATTTTGCTTGTGAATGTTTTTAATGATCACTATCTTTTACCATATGACACAAATATTCCCCAAGATCAATGTTTGGACTGTGGTTTGACTGGCTCTCATTATAGTGGATGTTATGTTATTATTATTATGTTTTAGACAGATGGTTAAATAATTTACAACCATGTATTTTCCACAATGTGGAAAATGAAATCCCTATTTAAAGTAACTAAGAATCATATTTTTCAGTGGTCGTTTGTTTTGGTACTTCTGACAAATTAAAACAACTTCTTGTCATGTCCATGGCAGACAAAGAGATTCTGCAATGAATCTAAAGTTAACTGAAAGAAACTGCTTCAGAAGAAACTGTCCAAGGTGCACGTCAAATCCATTTCAGATGCCAGGCTAGCATAACTACCAAGTGTTTCACGGCAACATAAGTAATGATCAGCCCTCATTGTATTACAACTATTGTCAATAAAGGTTAGTTCAGAAAGAAGAACCTTGGAATATGTTTTCTTTTCCCTCCTGGCATCATATTGGTCCAGGGACTTTCATATATTCATTAGTGAGTGCTTATAATCAGAGGAGACACAGAGACCTGAGGTCCTCAGCTCCTCTAATACTGTGTACTTATTTTTTATATTAAAAATTGCACTCCAGTTTTGCACATTTTACATGTTTACATTTTCTGTACTGTAAGTTATTCTTTTTTGTATTTTTATTTAGTATTTTTACTGTTGTATCTGTACTGCAACTGATGCACAAGAATTTCCCTCGGGATGAATAAAGTTCAATCTAATCTAATCTAATGGACTTCTATTCTTTTTATTCCAATTTTATTTTCTCATTGCACATTAAAAGTCTTGCAGTATGTCTGAACCATTAGACAAAAAAATCAATTCAGTTAAAATTAGCAAGTTGCTGGATCAATTTTCTATCACCCGGTCTGTATAAAAGAAAACCATAAAACATTTAACGTTGTTATAAAAAACAATTTCATTTCTTCTTTTTTTTCAGACATTCCGATGGCCGACCGCCAGCAAGCTGGATGGCAACGAGATATTGGAGGTCCAAGTGTTCAACTACAGCAAAGTCTTCACCAACAGGTGAGGAATCGAGATGATCTCATCCAACAACAACTGGCGTGTAGTCTCAGTCCGTCTTCTCCATCCCAGTTTGTTAGCTATCTAAAATGACATATGGCTTGTGCCATAGCCAATGAAATGCACTTTAGCGTACATTGTTCCAAATGGAGTGAATTGAATTGGCATCGGCCAACAGAAAAATCACAGGGCCAGGCTATGAATGACCTTTTCCATCACAGCGGAAAGCAGGAAATGAAACAGTGTAATAAACAGAGATCTGTCGTATAACGAGCCTCCAAGCAAATGAGACACAACACAGCGATCTGTTATTATGAACACAGAGAGGGGGCCCTAGAGGAGCACCGATTACAGCCCCCATGTTGGACCTGTTCAATGCACTGAGCTACCTGCTGTGTGTTTATTTAGCGTGTGTTTGTGTGTGTGTGGGGGTGTTTTCTGTGCATATAGTATATGGGCACGTGCTCCCAGCACTATGGTGAGGGTCCACTGACCACACACATTCGGCGTGTGCGTGCGTCACCTTATTATCCGCGTGCGTGCTCAGGTGTATTAGATGATCAGTGATTTATGGGCCTTGGCCCACGGAATACATTTGAAAACCAAACAGGATGAATTGGTTGATGTTTTGTTTGCATGGCGCCTGTCTTTGTCCTCGCTCACAGCTGTCCCATCAGAGCAGACTAGCGGAGCTCTGATAACAGGCGTCTCTCAGACATGGCCCCGCGGCTGTCACTAGAGGGTGTATATTCCCCCTTGATAGCTTCATAACAGTGGCTGCAAGAGGGCGACTGCTATTTGAATGGTGGCTATCATCTCTGGTGAAGAGCCGTGTCAGAGCAGCGGCTGTGAAGCTTTACAGCCATGCTTCGAGAATAGCAGATGGCAAGAACGCTATGTTTGATCAATATTAATCCCACATGCTATGATAAATGGTAGGGTAGTAATTAGGTAATTAGGGTACAGCACACAGGATTGGACTTCGCTGGAAGTCATCTATAATTAGGTTAAAGGGCCCCTATGTTACCACCAGGTGTGAGTGTGATTAGCCATTACAAGCCGTTCCAAAATTGTCATGTGACTCTAGTGACATCACAAGTGGGAGTGTCCACCCAGTTGTACGATGGATAGATAAGCCGACCAGTTGGTACAGTCCACCGGGTAGGCCGGTAGACCGATCTAGTCATCATACATCTGGGTGGACAATTTTGAAACAGCTTGTAATGGCTAATCACACTCACACCTGGTGGTCAAAGTGTACAACATAAAATGAGAAAGAAGCAGTATGTTTGTCACTGAAAATGCAGTTAATCTGTTAATTATGTATATTTAATTAAATATGTATTCATTAGATGTATGGCATTTGGTGGTGCCTTATTATACTGTACGTGCATACACTCTTAGCATGCTAGCTAAGCTAACCCAGTGGGAAAGGGCATTTACATGCATTTAAAAATACGAATTTGTAACCCTTTAGCTATGAATTCATTAACATGAATAAAAAAAGCTTTTGGCCCTCGTCTTGGTGCCAGGAACATGTCTTCAACCCCAGTCCACTGGCGGCCTCTCCGTGTCTGAGGTGTCACAGCTAACTGGTGCGGGGACCAAGTGTCTCCATCGCTTAGTGCTGTGGATCTCATTCGGTTTTTCGCTATCTGCCCGTAACAACTGACTGACTGTTTCATCCATACTGCTGACAGGTCCTCCACCTTCACGCACACACAGCTCTGCCTCGCCCTGTGTGCGTGTGTGCGTGTGTGTGTGTGTGTGTGTGTGTGTGTGTGTGTGTGCGTGTGTGTGTGTGTGTGTGTGTGTGTGTGTGTGTGTGTGTGTGTGTGTGTGTGTGTGTGTGTGTGTGTGTGTGTGTGTGCGTGTGTGTGTATCTGCGTGTGTGTGTGTGTGTGTGTGTGTAAATATGTGCATGTGTGTGGGAGTGACATGAGTGATTCTCTGGAGGTGCATGAAGTGCTGGGTCATTAGTGTTAATCAGGGCGTGCAGTCACCTGGGCGCCTGTGATTATCTGACTTCAATTAACAGCGGCAATGCAGAGAGCGCACACTTCTCCCTTTCCTTCTTTAAATGGGATATTATCTTCCCTCACCGCGTATATGTTTTTTTATTGGCTTTGTTATGTTCCCCTGTCGTCTTTTGTGCATGTAATACATGCAAAAAAAAAAAAAGAATGTTCCAAGATGGCCCCATGCAGGCTCCATGGGGCTGACATCACAAAAGTCCAGTTGGGTCCAACTGAAGTTATTGCTATTTGCTATCTTTACTATGTAATCATTTAGAAGACAATGTTATCCAAAGCGACTTTCAGCCATCCGGTAGGGTTTTTAGGCATCTTGCTCAAGGATGCTTAAGGGTTAGGCTATGGACGTTGGGGATTGAGTCCAGTTTTGGCTGGAAGTCGAACACCCTAAAAACTAGTACTATTCTGCCCCTTTAGACAATTGTTAGTCAGTAAATAATGTGTGTGATTACAACTATTCTTATGTAATTTCCCCAGATAAATTGGTAAAAGACGAAAAAATAAGACGTGACGTGTCGGCACAGCACTAGAGTATCGTAAGGAGTCAAACAATCACTTCATGACTCCTATGGTAAACGCAGCACGTTTCTGCTCCTCGACACTCCACAATGACTCCTGTGTGTGTGTGTGTTTCCCTGAGATGCTACCCCCAGCATCCATCCTGTACGGTAAACAGCCCAGGGACCCCCGGCGGTGTATCCCTGCAGGTCAGGAAGGTCGAATTCTGCGGTGCATGTTCCATTGCCCCCCGTACTGAGAACCCAATTAACCCAGTATTTTAGTCAGGCTTAATTACCCTTGTCTGATGTCTGGTGGCTCCATTATGTTTTCTAATTAAGTCCCTATCAGTCTGCCAGGAATAATGGCTTTATGGTAGTTCAAAACCAAGCTGCACAAGGCCTGACAAGATTGCTTAACTATCGAGCTGGCAATCTCTTTGACTGCCATAGTGGGCGGTCGCATGGAGGTTGCGCACTCATTTAGCCGGGGATTTTCGCTGTATGGCCGTATATCTTTCATCATTGGCTAACTGGGTCGCAATAAAGAGACGGGGATTAACTGGGGGAGGAAGGGCTTCAGGAATAACAACCATATTCACCAGCTCAGTTTCTTAAAGCACGGTGAAGAGTTGTTTAGGGTTTGGACGAATTAAGGAAGTATTTTGGCTTTTACCGGTTGTATTAAAGCACTGAGCTCTTGCCGTCCCCTTGGCTCCATTGAGAGCGAGGTGATTAATGATATGTTTGAACATGTCGGTTGGTTGTCCTTGTTTGTTCTTTTTATTTATTTAAAGTAAAATGAGGCAGGACCTTGACAAATGGAAGAAATTTAATAAAGGCGATGTTGATGTTGACCATTCGTGTTTTACCGGTGCATTTTAACAAAACTAAATAATTGGAAAATTGTGGTACAGACGACGACAAAAACACGAATTCCGTTTTTTTAGTAAGACCTCAGGAAATCTTTTTCGACAATATAGTACTTCGGTAGAGAAGTATTTCATATGTGTGTGCATTCATGAGTTGATGCATTCTATAAAAGGAAGCAGTAAACACACACACCTACACCTACACACACACACACACACACATCACAACTACCCAAAGAGCCAGACTTTTGTCCCTTTATCTAGCTTATGAATTAATGTGCCTCCTGAAAAAAACACGCACACACATACACACACACACATAAAAAAAAGAGGATGGTTTGACTTGTTTAAGTCTCGGGACAAAGAGAAAGAGAAACCATGTTTCTGGGCGAAGGAACGATGATCATCAACTGAAAGTTATTTAAATAAGTAGAAATAAGTAAATAAGTAGAAAGCTCATGAAAATAGAGGAGGGGGAAGACATGAAAACACTTTAACTCCAAGCTACAGTTGCTAGCCGTAGGGCGCTGGCGTCAACACATTAGCATGGACGAAGCGGACAGCTCGGTCGGCCTTCTTGGTATTCATCACGGACTATGAGGTTTGAAGGGTTCATACATATGACCATTTATATATTAGATAATACAATGTACCGTTTACATCTTAGAGCGCGGCCTCTCCGACGGCTAGCTAGCGAGGTACTCGGCGTCATACAGAATGGCGATTATTATCTGTGTTGTACGGTCTCTATTCTGGGACTAGTTCACAGTCACCTAATCAATATCAATATTGCTTTGGGTCATATTGATGAGTCCACGGCGAGCGGCTGGCGGTGAGACTCGTGCTTCAGCTTGATCAATTCTACTTACAATAGAACCTCGTTGTTGTCGAGTAAACGTACGCGGGGGCATTCGCGGTATCACTCGGCATCCCGTAATTATTCAATACGCACCCATCGACACAACAGCGCCAATCTATACAATAGTTTCTCTTTGTTTTTCGCCAGGCGTAATTACGTGCGCAGTGTATGTGACTAACCTATTAAAGCTAATCTAGGGAAACCAATAATATTGACCAAAGAAAAATGTCCCATGCTAACGCTAACCAAAGCGGGAACACAAACGCAAATTAGCTAAATGTAGCCACCGAATATTGCACGTCACCTCCAACTGATGGTCTTGTAATAAGGCAACGCCGTGGATAACTGGGGAACTACGGGAGCTCAAGAGAGAGACGACGAGATGGAAGAAAACCAGAACAAGTACATTATGTAGATCCGCTTGAGAGGCGGTCCAGCACCGCAGCATTGTACAACAAAGCTACACACCGCAAGGATTGTTGGAGCGAACAGAAGCACGTCTAGGCCACTGTTCTACCCTTCTATCCGCCACTGACTCAAACCACCCGGTCTACCTGCTCCGCTAAACTCACGGCACAATGTCCATAATGCTGACGATGTTCATGTTATTTTTTTCCAAGTGGGACAGTTGTTAGTTAGTCAGTTAGTTAGTTAGTTTAATAGGTTCCAGCTCTGCAGCCCAAGCCAGAAGCCTTGTCGTCATATTAGACGGAAAGTTTTAAAGCTCACCTCAACAAGTTGACCAAGAATTAATTATTTTACTTCATATCGGCAAAGTTATCCTGAAATGGAGAGGGGTAAAAAAAAGCTGAAAAACGACATGTATGGGCCGGAAACATACAAGCTACAATGTGTTTTTTCATTGCGTGCCTCTCAATTAAATCATGTGTTCTACCTGTACATGTGAGGTTTCCCCGCTGGGGGATATTCAATAGTGGAAGTCGTTTTCTTGGGACTTCGTGGACAAATACCCCAGCAGTATCATTTATGTTACCTCCCTCCCAAGAGTTTTACGTTAAGTTATGAGTTTTTGCAGGGCCATAATAACTGATTAGTTTTCTCCAAAAAGCAATCAGGACTTATTAAACCAATCACACGCCATCAGAGTGATTATCTTTTGGGTTTTTTTAGGAGTGAAAAGCAGTTAACACATTCAATATCAATTACAAGGGTTTATGGGAGAAAAGCCGGCTTTGACATTCAAAAAACCTGAATTGTCCTCCAAAGTGAATAAAGGCAGCAACAAAAAGTGATTACTGAACCCTAATAAACCGACAACTTGAGTCATTACTAGGAATAATATGCAAATGTCACTCCGTTATTATCACAAGTCAGAGTTCAGGACTAAGCTGTACATTTGCCACCGTTGATGCAATTCAAGAAAACCGCATGCGATGTGTGACATTAAATCACAACATCAATTAAATCATTCAATTAATGACACATGAGTTCATTGAATTTTGATGTTTATATACACTATGTAAGAGGGCGAGGAAAACCCCTGTTAAGTTGCAAAGGAATATTGTCAGGTTTTATCAGTTGGATGTAAAATAACGAATACATTTACATTTAGGGCATTTAGCAGACGCTTTTATCCAAAGCGACTTACAAGAATAGATAGATTATTTTTGGCTGTGCAAATGAGTGGAATTGGTAGGCCGAGATTATTATTTGATAACATCCTAATGACAATTGTAGCAATTAACAGCTATTTTTGGATTTGTAAATTTACAATATTGCAGACTATAATCAGTGTTATGTAAACACATCTAGTTTAAAAAGAACAGCAACGACAACAACTTAATTGTTTGCTCAGTAGAGAGATTGCTCAAGAGATTGCTCTACTTTAGGGATTATAGAGCTTGTACTAAATGTACGAGTCAGCTCACGGTTAAAAAGTTTCAAAAGCTCTCAAAAAGTTATTTTTTTTTACACTTTCACTATCGAAGGTTCAATATGAAACCTGCACCCATGCATCATTCATGAAAAGATCCAACACAGGAATTCGAAAATTATACATTTTCCAAAAAGGTTCACTGGATTGAACAGAAGCACCTAATGCTCTTCTCTCTCACGCTTTACTACCACAAAGAAAAAGAAAAAAAAACCAAAGCTACATGGTGGTTCACATGATGATGCCCTGTTGTAGTGGAGAGCTACATGGTGGTTCACATGATGATGCCCTGTTGTAGTGGAGAGCTACATGGTGGTTCACATGATGATGCCCTGTTGTAGTGGAGAGCTACATGGTGGTTCACATGATGATGCCCTGTTGTAGTGGACAGCTACATGGTGGTTCACATGATGATGCCCTGTTGTAGTGGACAGCTACATGGTGGTTCACATGATGATGCCCTGTTGTAGTGGACAGCTACATGGTGGTTCACATGATGATGCCCTGTTGTAGTGGACAGCTACATGGTGGTTCACATGATGATGCCCTGTTGTAGTGGACAGCTACATGGTGGTTCACATGATGATGCCCTGTTGTAGTGGACAGCTACATGGTGGTTCACATGATGATGCCCTGTTGTAGTGGAGAGCTACATGGTGGTTCACATGATGATGCCCTGTTGTAGTGGACAGCTACATGGTGGTTCACATGATGATGCCCTGTTGTAGTGGAGAGCTACATGGTGGTTCACATGATGATGCCCTGTTGTAGTGGACAGCTACATGGTGGTTCACATGATGATGCCCTGTTGTAGTGGAGAGCTACATGGTGGTTCACATGATGATGCCCTGTTGTAGTGGACAGCTACATGCATGGTGGTTCACATGATGATGCCCTGTTGTAGTGGACAGCTACATGGTGGTTCACATGATGATGCCCTGTTGTAGTGGACAGCTACATGGTGGTTCACATGATGATGCCCTGTTGTAGTGGAGAGCTACATGGTGGTTCACATGATGATGCCCTGTTGTAGTGGACAGCTACATGCATGGTGGTTCACATGATGATGCCCTGTTGTAGTGGACAGCTACATGGTGGTTCACATGATGATGCCCTGTTGTAGTGGACAGCTACATGGTGGTTCACATGATGATGCCCTGTTGTAGTGGACAGCTACATGGTGGTTCACATGATGATGCCCTGTTGTAGTGGACAGCTACATGGTGGTTCACATGATGATGCCCTGTTGTAGTGGACAGCTACATGGTGGTTCACATGATGATGCCCTGTTGTAGTGGAGAGCTACATGGTGGTTCACATGATGAT
>OMNR01039582.1:5000-10402 GCA_900303205.1 Mora moro
TCATGAAATTAAAAGTGACATTTCTTCCCCAGGCTGTTTTTCCGACGTCACTACCCGAGCAACAGCGTTACCTTCTGTGACATCGACCCACAGGACAGAAAGTTAGTGCTTCAGCCTCCACTAATTCAACTTATTTATTCGTTTTTTTTCAAAGCATTAAAACATGTTCTCCTGGTTGTCTCGATGTTACGAGTGACGTGTTTTCCGTGTCTCGCTAGGTGGAACAAATCGGAAGGAGGCGCAGCCAAGTAAGTGGATTTAAATGGAATAAATAAAATATCAAAGTGTTTGGTTCTTAACGATGGTCCTCGTACGTCCCAGCAAGTGGTCAAGAGATTTATAACAACCGGTGACGCCAGATCCAGTGACGACATCCGCGAACAGACACACACTCGCACGCACACACACACACACACATGAACACACACATATTCCAAGGTCTACCTGGGCATCTCACTTCGCAGCGACCTCGCCAGCTCATAAAAGATGAGCTACTGTTTGTTGGATTTTATTGGGTAGGGGTGCTGGAGATATTAAAATCACAGATGACTGGGCAGACGTTGAAAGTTGTTCCTTCTAGAGGTTTCTCTTTCCTAGGAACTGGGTTTTATGGGTTGTTTTTCATTGCCTTATTGACACCTTAGGGTTGTATTGTAAAGCCCCTTTTGGCTCGGACTGCCACTGTGACAACGTGCCACTCCTGACCTATTTACTTATTTAGCAGACGGTTTTATCCAAAACCCAAAACAACCTAACCCCTGTTCTCTCTCTCTCTCTCTCTCTCTCTCTCTCTCTCTCTCTCTCGCTCTGGCTCTCCCCTCCAGGTTCTTCGGCTTCGTGGCCCGGAAGCAAGGCAGCACGACGGACAATGTCAGCCACCTGTTTGCGGAGATGGACCCCGAGCAGCCTGCCAACGCTATTGTCAACTTTGTCCTGAAGATGATCGCCGCACAGAAGCGATGAGCCGTCGGCCGGGAAGACGAGAAAAAACAAAACCCTGCCGTCTTTTTCTTTCACCCTTTGGTTGTTTCGGTTCTTTTCCTTTTCCTTTTCCTTTCGACACGAGACGCTTCTGTTTTTTATTTGGACTTTTCCGGACCTTTCAGCATTTATTTGTATCTATTTTCTTTCTTTCTTTCTTTATTGTACGTTTAACGCTGACGCGCGGGTGCGCGTGGGTCTGCGCACGTTGACATGATTGTGTATGTGTGGCACACGGTGTGTGCTTGACTGATGAGCAGACAAAAAGAGGTGTGTTTGTTTCTTCGTTCTCTTAAGAACCTCTAAAGGTGTGTGTGTGTGTGTGTGTGTGTGTGTGCGTGTGCGTGTGTGTGTGCGTGCGTGCGCGTGCGTACGTGCGTTTGTGTGTGCTTTTCTTTTTGAGTGGACGTCAGAATGGAACAGAGGAAGTGCAGAATGTGGGCGTGGCTGAAAGTAAGGGGATGGGGGGGGGGACTGTTCTGTCCTCCTGTTGCCCGGGGCGACACACGATCAGGAAGAGGAAATGACATCACGTGAGCAGATGTTTCACAGCGATTGTTTTAGCGTGATTAATTTTTTTGTTTTGGTTCGTTTTTTTTGGGGTAAAGAATAAGTCAAGTTGCGAGATGTGAGGGTGGATTCCTAAATCTATCAGGCTTTCGACTGGTCAACCAAAGATTCAAAAAGAAAAAGAAACCAGGTTGAATATAGTGTTCCACTGTTCGAGGGTTGAAAAAAACCTTTTGTATAAAAAAAAAGACAAAATATGGCTGCTTAATCAAATTTACTGAACTGTTTCTTTTTGTCTGTGTAGCGATAAAGTAGGTCAACTTAGTTTGAAAAGAAGAAAAAAAATAAGAAAAATATGCACCTTTGCCTCCTGCAAAAATAATGTTTAAGGGCGCTTTTGCATAAGGCAAGGTCATGTACATATTCTCGATAGCTTTCCCAGTAGTTCTGTATTAGATGCCTTATGGTGCCTGACTTTTTTTTTTTTTAACAAAGAGCTTTGTAAAGAAAACAAGACTATTAAAAAAAAAAAACGAACAGATCTCTTATATATGCAACTAAACGGAATGAAGATTTCCCAAAGTTATTTCCTCTTATAGCCAAGTAGCGTTGCTAGGTAAAGCGTATGTTCTGTCCCCCCGACGCAAAATATTCAGCTAAACCGTACTCTTTATTTGTTTTTTTTTCTCCGTTATTCCGCGCTTGTGTTCGTGTCAAAATATCGCGAGAGTGTCATCCAGTCGTCGCGTCCCGCCGGCTCTCTTGGAATCGCTTCGGTCGGCAAAAGTTAATGACGGGAAAACCGCGACGTCGCCAAGCGCGCCAAATCTTCGCGCTCTCCGCTCCATCCCCCCCCCCCCCCCGTCTGCACGGCACCGCGCAGCCCACCGCTGTCCGACTGTCCACCGTTAGAAGGGCTAAAAGGGTCTTTTGAGATGCGAAAACCTTCACATGAAAAGGCTTGCACTAGAATCGCACTCTCCGTTTTTCATTTTCCGAGTGGGGGGGAAAAAATAAATAAAAATAAAATAGAATATACACACAAATAGGAAGAAGCTATTATCACTGTGCATCGGACTTTAAAACAGTTAACTCTCACGTCCTACCCGGAAGTAAGCTATACATATAAATATACGTATTAAAAGCTATATAAAACTTTCAAATGTTGACTAAAAGTATTTATTTTTTTGCTATGTTGCTCTATGTTAACCTGTATACATGTATTATATAGTATGCATCAAGATTACTGAAAGCAAGGAAAAAAATCTCTTTATTTTGGCTAAAAATCACAACTTTAAACTGCCTTGAAATATATATGATGTAAAGTGTGTGCATTTTAAAGAGTGTCACTGTTGGTTTTGAATATGTTTTTTTTCACAGCATTATGATATTATGTTAACTTTGTTTTCACCGTCAAACAAAGCTTCTTTGACAGGAGATGAGTGCTCTGTATGAAAGTTTGTTTTGAAAATCTTTTTGTGACGCCAATACACATTTTAATCCAACTTCAACCAAGTTTTACGAAATACACAATCTAAAGTTAGCACTTACATTTTGAAATCTCCATTTGTATTTGCAGAATATGACATAATGAAATATCACCTGAGATTGCATCGTGTAGAAGATGAAGTGAGCCTTCCTTCTGCACATCTCCCCGTCCTAATGTCAAGTATTTGGTGGAGGAGATAACGGGGCGTTTGTCTTACTTTGTCACTGCTGCCCTCATGTGGTGAGAAATGGCCATTACAAAAGATTGTCTTATTCGGATACAGTGTTTTAACTGTGATTCAGTCCATTCTATTTCTAACTTGCAAATCACTTTGCTTATTTTTGTATTTTATTTGAGTCCCAGGAAGGTTTAGACATCATGGAAGTTACTATGTTTGCCTGCTTTATTAATACAAGTTGGAAGCATGGTGTTGTATCTACTCAGATATGGCCTATAAATGAAAGGCCTGTCTTAACAAGAAAAAAAAAAGAAATATTCAAAGAAATATTAAAACTAAAACTCAAAATGAACAAACAAAGCACTTATGGGGCGTGTTTTTTTTTTATATGACTACAATGTTTAATATGTCCTAAGCTAGAGGCTGCATGCTTATATCAAGCTTGGTGGCAAGAGTCTCGACGTGTGTTCTTCAAAATAAAAGCTACCATGTATAGCAGATTTTGGTTTGAAGTGTCACTTGTCTAGTCTACCTTTCTGTTTCAAGACAAGGCCCAGCAAGATGTAAGATGAGTCTACGCATCTTCAGAAAAACAAAAAGACTCTCTCTCTCTCTCTCTGCCACAATTGAATGTTAGCGTTTTCCTTTTCTTTATTTTATTTTATTCTTTGCCAAGAAGGAAACTCCAGTGGTGTCTGGACTAAGAATGTGTGTAAATGAGCTACGATGCCTGTACAGAGCAGTGTCTTTTTTTGGTTTGCTATATTGTATGGCTTTTACTATTTCTGAAAAAAAGAAATAAAAAACACAATAAAAAGCAATACAAATCACAACAAACACGAGTTAACTTATTTTGTCTTTTCATTTGCGACCACCTCCTCCCAAGCGCAGTCAAGTTGAATTGGGCCAATTGGGTTTTTCCACAAACACATTTACATGATATTTAAGATGTTCTAATATCAAAGTAAACTTAAATGACCCAACTATTTATTGGTAGTTTCACAGGGGTCTGGATGCTAAAAAGACTATATTTTTACCTAAACATGATGTTTAATTTAATACAAGTAGTATTGCTATTCCTAAATATTAGACATTCAACAACATCTATTTGTATTGATATCCCATGGCTCGATGAGACTGTTTAATAAACCCTAATAAAGCCGCATGTATGTGGAGGTTAAACCTGCACTATGTACGTTTTTCCATTAGCGGCCTCTAGTGGCTTGAGTTGTAGCTGTAGTTATAGCTATGTGCAGGTTTAAGCAAGACCATAGTACCATTACCGCCATTGGACTGGAGGAAATACATGGAAACACAGGAGAACATGTCAACCAGACAGAATCACAAACAGGTTTCGGAAGTTCTTAAGCTGATCTTTATTTGTATCTACAGTAGGCCAGTTCAGACTAAAGTAGAGCTTTATGTACGCCTATATGTAGCACATATGACAGGTGTGACAAGTGTTGTGCTGTACATAAAAAAAAGATAGATTCAAAATTATTAAATTAAGATGGAAAAAACGAAACAACGTCAATGTCACAATGTCCAAGATAAAGACACAGAGGGGAGGTCTGTATAGTGAATCACACACACACACACACACACACACACACACACACACACACACACACACACACACACACACACACACACACACACACACACACACACACACACACACACACACACACACACACACTTGTCAACATGCAATGCCATATTCGGCCACTTGATGCCAGTGTTTTCCTTCGGCAGAGAGGGAGCAACCGAGTGGCAGTTATTCAGTCATTAGGACGCATGTAATGAATACATCAAAGTTTGAATTCTGCTGTATATAAAATGGTACTACATTTATAATAGTAGTAGAATGGTATCCTTTGACATTTCCTGCTAGCTAATATATTACATTTACTTTTCTATCTCCATGACGACTTCATAATAACAAGACAGGATGAGGGGGGAAATTGTAGTTTTATTTTTAACGGTAATGAAAAAACAAAAACCTAAATGATAAAACATACCTCCCCTAGCTGATGGGGAAATCCAACTGAACTAGACCTTCACATGCAGTGCTTCACCCTGCATGTGAAGAGGATTACTCTCTCTCTCTCTCTCTCTCTCTCTCTCTCTCTCTCTCTCTCTCTCTCTCTCTCTCTCTCTCTCACACACACACACACACACACACACACACACACACACACACACACACACGCACACGCACAAATGCAGACACACACTGGACAT
>OMNR01039615.1:2235-14050 GCA_900303205.1 Mora moro
AGATTCAAGACACTGGTCCTGGCCTACAAGGCGGTCGTCGGAACGGCACCGACCTACCTCCAAACACTGGTCAGACCCCACACACCAGCCCGAACACTCCGCTCAACAACCTCAGCGGGACGACTGGTACCACCATCACTGCGAACCGGCAAACATCGCTCTGCCAAGTCCCAACTCTTCTCCGTTCTGGCACCACAGTGGTGGAATGAGCTACCAGCCGTCGTCAGGACGGCAGAGACGCTCTCCACCTTCCGCAAGAGACTCAAGACCCATCTGTTCAGAGTTCACCTGGACTCTGCATAACTTTCCCTTCTCTTGCACTAAGTATTGTATTGTATTGACACTGTGATTGACACTTGTACCTGGCTTCTTGTGTTTAGCTCGTTGCACTTTTTATGCCTTGTTGCACTTGGTAAATTTTTGCATTTTTTGCATATTTGTGCTTTTTATAATGCTCTTATGCTCTTATGCTCTTATGCAGGCATATTTTGGAATATTTTGCTATTACCCTGCAATTTGGAATGCTGGAAGACCTGCTCTATTCATATCTTTATTTACCTCAGCAATATATTGTTGTCTCTTTCTAACAAATGTACTTGTAAGTCGCTTTGGATAAAAGCGTCTGCTAAATGCCCTAAATGTAAATGTAAATGTAAATGTAAATGATGTACCTGGCAGAAAGTCTCTCCCAGGTACATAATGTTAATGAAATACTATGAAATATAATAACAAATACCTAAGATGTTGGTCATGTTGTTTTCAACTTCTTTTTAACAAGGCAAGCATTGTGCTGAATCACATGTTCAATGTGACAATCTGCTAAAACTGTAAGTTTTTGTTAGTCCATGATGCCAAAACTGAAACATAAAGATATTAAAGTTTTACAATTTAGGCCTTGGGTTTACAATGGCTCGGCATGGAATGTCACTCTAATGTTATTGGATTCGATCTTTCTGCCATTTCACTGCCATTCAAAGTACATGTCACTTGTCAGTTATAGGTGACATCACCTTGAACTAATTGTGTTTACTGCTTTACCAGAGAATTGATTGCACTGTGTGGCTATAATCAGGCGTCAGATGTTGGCTGCATTTCACAACAACCCAGAAGTCATATGACATAAGACATATTTCGCAATAGGAATTCATGAATCATGAAACATGGTTGCATAGCTGGTTTCTTAAGAATCGCCCATGAAGTAAGAACAAGTCTGATTAATTGCAGACACCTAGAAGTTTAGATGTATTTTTTCTGCTGGGGGGCCAGCAGAACATTTCAACCTGTTTAACTTACCTCTAGAGAGGTGGTGTTTTCAAATGTTGCATTCTGATCAATGAATGAATGTCGCAAAGCTTTCCATGAGTCAAGTTTGTTGCACTATGAAGAGATGAAGATGTGAATGGATGACATGCATATAACACTTTTCTCATCGCTTGTAAAACACATCACATTTATACACACAGGCTCACATAGTGAGTGGATGGTACCTAGCTTATTACAGACAGTGAGTGGTAGCTATTAGCTTATTACAGATAGTGAGTGGTGGCTATTAACTTATTACAGACAGTGAGTGGTGGCTATTAGCTTATTACAGATAGTGAGTGGTACCTACAGCCATGCAAGGCCCCAAACCAGCTCGTGGTGAGGTGGTCAATCCCACCACCAGATGCGAACATAACTTCAAGGGTCGCATCAGTAAGGCCGTGCTAACTCATGAACTGTAAAGCTGTTTGAGCTATAGTTTTACAAGGTGGAGGCAATCATTCACTCACTGACAAACAATGCATCAAGAAATAAACACATGAATTGCTATGTGCATTCAATGATCGGATCACTATCATGCATTCGATTCATAATGCCCTTCTTTGTGTTTGTTTACAAATGTCAATTCCAAAATGAATGCCACTCAGTTATTGACAGTCATGGTGCAGGGGATCTGGGTTTGCTAGTTTCTCTGTGTGGATCACCTCTGGCTCACTGGCCATGTCTTGCTGGTGATGGAGCTCCAGCAACCAGATTGAGGGAATAATGCTGATTAGGAACAGAAGAATGGCCGGAGAACACCTGGAGGAGAACCAACACAACGTTCAGCAAATCTACAAGGTGGAGATTGGAGAAGGTTGAGGTTCTTTCTAGAAAAGAGTCAGACAAAGATATATAGAGACTTATAGAGCCTGCTTCTGGCGATCAAACCTGTAAGACAAGATTTAAGATTTAAGATTAAACTTAACTGAAAGAGGGGCGACCTGTATGAACAGGCCTTGTTATGAATACCATTCAATCATACTGCTGCTGTGTTTTTGGTGATGGTTTAGTTCACAACCATTTTTTCCGTAAGGGACTTGCAGTGAATGCTGCTACAGGATATTCCAGAGCATGTAGTTATAGCACATTAGCACCTTAGTAATTAGGCTCATGATTGCTTACGGAAATGGTGCCATCGGGCATAAAACAAATACACTTTCAGCAGTTTTGTAGCTATCCAGTTTCTGCAGGTTAGTAGGACGAGTCCATCCTCTGCTTCCATTTGCACTTCGGCCTTTCCACAACAATAGAGGTGTACGGTTTAAAAAAGATCCCCTAATGTTCAGGATATCTACAGAACAACCATTATAAACAATGACAGTGTAAGGTGAGGTGATACTTTTAAATAAAACATACAGAATATCAAAGAATCTGACCAAAAACCCCATGGCAACCTCTCTATTATAACTCAACCATGGCCAGATTTTCTAGGCCTAGCAGAGATAAGTGACTCCCTGAAGAATTAGGAAAAACACTGGATAGGCCAAGCAGGATATGAACTTTCTAGGGAGGGGGGTATCCGGCCAGTAGTACCGTTTTCAACAATGCACTTTTTTTAATTGTGCTAAAATAGTCATTCAATTGCATTGCATTGGATTGTAAATCAAATGTAGGCTGCAATATCAGTTTTGAAATGAATATGAAACTTACTTAGCACTTAATTAGGAATGCAGGGATATTAGGAAGCACATATGTAGCAAGATATGTAATCAATTAATCAGCAATCACATCTTACCATTTATAATCTTGTCCTTTTCGCCTCTTCAATGTGATGACCGTCTCGGCGACTTGAGGTAGGAAGAGGAGCGTCAGAAGCCAGTATTTCCAGTCATTTTTCACCCGTGTCACTCTATAGACACCTAACAGTGACACAAGAATAAAAAACGCTCTGGTGACAACCGCACATATAAACTTCCACATGATGGATGCAACACGATAGCTGGTTGTCGAGCACCGAAGTAGTGAAGTCACTTCCCGAAGTTTAATGCATTTGAACAACAACCCATTCCCAAAGTTAAAGCCCCGCCCCTACTGTAGGCACTATTCAAATAGTCAAATAGCCAAATAGCCAAATAGTCAAATAGCCTAATCTATTAAATTTAAAAAAAGATCGAGACAATTAATGAATTAATTCATTCATGTAAAGATGATATGGCAGAGCATGTTCTGCACAATGTTTGCTCACTTGTACACTCTGTGTACCATGTACCTGGTACATGGTACATGGCCTGGTACATGGCCACATGGTCAATGTTTGACCACATTGGCCCGGTCTATAATCCGGCCCTGAAAGGGAGAAAGTCTGTCAGTAGCCTTAATGCCTCAATGATAGTCACCTATATTAGTCACCATGTACATTTGGGAAGCTCCATTCAATTTGAACAGTAGCTCCCTGAAATGCATGAATGAAACACAGAACTATATTATTCTATTTTAGGTGTTTCAGTTGCTAGAGGCTATAATAGAGGCTGCTAGAGGCGGTCCCTCATTCTTTCCTATATTAACTTCCTTGCTACATGACCACCTCCATACGTTGGTGGAATGAGAAACATGACGCTGTCACAAGAAAAACATGGCATGGAAATATAGAATAATATAAACAAACAATATAAACACAACACAATACAATAGAAAACTATACAACCTACCTGTGTTTGCTTACTCAAAGCTTGAAGGTCATGTTCAGACTGGCTGTTGACTTTGTGCTATTTTGCAGTGATGGATTGCTTCCAACTGGTATTTGGCCATTAGTATTCAACGCACAGCTTGTAATGCTTACTCAATGTGTTTTTTGTCTTTGCTCTTTTCTTTCGTTCTTTCCTACTAACACCGACTATCTGCTAATAATACATTACAGTATTATTACACACTATTGCAACACATGACTAATGCAATATTTTACAGTGGAAATTCGTAGTGGTCACTAAGCATTTATGATGTTGTTACTACAACAGCCCAACAGGTGGCAGTCAATGCCTTACTTATTAGCCACAGAACGGCATAACGGCCACAAATAATTGCTACACTTAGTCATAACGATTAACGTTGAAGCAAAACCTCGCGAGAAAAAGAAAATCGAAATTACTAGTGACCATCTTCTAAAATGGCCCGTTCAGAATGGCAATAATAACCATTGTAATATTGGTCAAGACTGAAGCTTAGAGTTAAAGTGTTATGGGTTAATCTCACAATCCAACTCGATGATTATATCACGTTTGTGTCACCACAACATAGGCCTATTTCTGTTTCAGAAAAAAACAAAAAAAACAACATTTTAAATTCTAGGCCCTACATATCTATATTTATATTATGCATTCATGTTTTATATATGCTTTCTTTTTGTAATTTGATGGTAGATGACACTGCATGACCATCATGAACGACACCAGCAGAAGCAGGTTTCTTTTTTTTTAAATAGGTCCTATTATTGTTCTTGAGGCTAAATACTGCAAATGATGAAGGAAACAGGTGGCTAAGTAATCATGTGGTTCTGGCCTCAATTCTCTCTCTGTTTCAAAACAATGTATATGTTTCAAATTTAGGGCCATGCACTGTCACACATGTCAGGCATTTGCATGGGAGAAATTTGACTTAAATGGATAACACATGACTCATTCTGTCTCAACCCAACAGCTGCAAGAGGCCTCGCTGTTATTGGACAATTATGATTCGCCTCAGAGCACAGAACGCCTTCAAAGCTCTTCCAGTGTGGAATTCTTGACATAAGCTGAAAAATAAAGAGATATTGAAAGGATTTAGTGTAAAACATATTGGGTTCTTTCTAAACCGTAACAAACTGTGCTAGTTTTCCTTACGGCAAGCTGGAATGTCTTTTGTGATTATAACTTGACAACTGTTCCACAATCGGGGAATGGCAATGAAAACAACAGATTAATACACTGCTTTCAGCTTGGCACACATTCACGAGTACAGTAAACAACACACAGATGTTTTACATTGATATTAACGACCTAAACTTGCCCTATGTAGAAAAAAAAAAGTGCAAAGCAACAATACGCACATTATGTTCTCAGCCATGTATCACAAACAGTGCAGACAGCAATCTCATTTAGCTTGACTGAAGTTCACAGCGAGTGGGTTTTGCATAGGTCATTAGCTGTCTCAAAATACCCCTGTCACCATAGCAACTTCAAGTGACTCCTAAATTGCCACATAAAGTGAAATGAATTATTAATGCTGAGAGAGTTTTTAATATGTGTGCCCAGCCACTAAGCTCTTAACACTAGACTGTATTTTTTTCCCCTCGTCCAGTGAACCAAAATACAGAGCTCTGCTAGAACAATTCGGTGGTTGTCACGTTTGAAAACCTATCCTTTGTCTCCCACTCCTAGTAAAGCTGTAATGCTGTACAGCCATTTATAACCTAATGTGAACACAGCAATGATACAGATTACTGCACAATTGCTTGATACAAGCCTTTTTTGTAAATAATATAAATGTAATACATGGTAAGAAATCCTCAAAACTGACAATTTCCATCCACATACATACATGCATGCATGCATGCATAAATTAACACACACACACACACACACACACATGGGCGCACGCGCGCGCATACACACACACACACACACACACACACACACACACACACACACATAGGAACATGCTATAATCCAGAGGGGAGGAAATAATAGACAACTGAATGATGGGATCATAGTTGACATTTTTCCCGATTTTATAACAATCCATTGTCTGAAGAGAAACACCGCGGTAATGTATTATACAGATGCTGTAGTCTGAGGTCACTTTCCTTGTAGTCAGGGTGGATTACTGTGTGACCCATGGGCACGATTACCCGAGTGATGTAAGCATTGCATTACACCAAATGGTAAAATCTCAGGACATCTTCATATTGATGGGTTCCTCAGATGTGGAGGTATTGCGATGGCCTCTTTTTCCCTCAGAAAATAGCTTCTTCTTTTTTTTAAGTGTTCACTTTAAATATCTGTACTGAAAACATTCACAGCACAGAGGCAGTTGTAACTCAGTCCAGCAAAATGGATTTTCAATCACCCTTATCTTTTGCATTTATACGCCATCATACATTTGCATAAATGAATTATTCATAGTTCTAATCCCAGAAAGTCTGTGTGTGTGTGTGTGTGTGCACACGTGTGTGTGTGTGTGTGTGTGTGTGTGTGTGTGTGTGTGTGTGTGCGCGCGCACGCATTTGTGTTTGCGTCAGTGCTATTGTGCATGGGTTGGGGCATGTACTGATGTGTATGCAGATGGATGGGTAAGGCACCGGCATATTTTGTGGTTTGATTGTTTCTGATTCGGATGAACACTCTCCATCGATGAGGCAAAAGTACGCCTGCTGTACCGGAAATAACCCAACCAAAAATAAATCAATAAAGAGTATGTGTAAGTGACATATATACACGTACGTAAGTCATATTATGTTACTGTACTATACCATGTGGGTATTGCTTCACAAACATGAATCATTATTGAATAATTATTTTAGAATAGGAGCTCACGGAAGTGGAATGGGGATTCACGCGCAATTAGCTCATTGTTTGTGTTGTGTCACTGAGAAGAACCCACAAGCAAAGTGTTGTTTGTGGGTGAATGATCTCATTCAAATAGATACATATTAGTCATGTTATTTAAAAGAATAAACTGCCGCTGTTAGAAAATACGAACATAAACAACGACGAAGACGGTTTAGGATGTTGCAACAAAGGGAATGGAATGTACAATTTGGAACAATGCCTCGAGATAATGAGGAGAACGAAGGAGATGTGTCATCTTCTTACTGAACCAAATACATGGAGTGGGCTACCATGGGCTTCAGATCCATGGTGGGGGACTGAATGGAGCGTCAAGCTCGCATTGACTCATCAATATCATCTGGCGTGCGTCATTTCAAATCCATCCTACGCAAGATAGCTTCTAACATCAACATGGAAAAGAACAAAACCTAAGTCCTTCACCATGGTCACATCTGACCTCCATTTTGATTAAATGTGCTCTCAAAAGCAGTAATTAGATTGTGTATGTGTGTGTGTGTGTGTGTGTGTGTGCGCACGCGTGTGTGTGTGTGTGTGTGTGTGTGTGTGTGCACGTGCGTATGCGTGTGGTCCACCGTATTGTGTATAAAGGTGGACTTACAGGTGAATGAATGGGATAGATTGTCGAAGACTGTGTTATGAAGTGTGCAGGGCTAAAGTTAGCCTGGTAACAGCGCTCAGATCACCTTTCAAAGTAACCCTCCAGACGGGGGCCATTGTAATGTGATTATACGTGCACCGAGTCACAGGTGTAAAGTTACTATCGAAACGTGTGCCCGGGAACACATTTACTTGATGGATTTTTAATAGTCCGGGGGCTTTCCACTGATGATAGATGGATACCAACTGGGCAAAGTATTTGGGAACGTACAGAGGGTTAACAGATAATGAGACGCCATCGTCCCCGAATACCTTTACATTTTCCCGCATGGATATAGCGCCCAACAGTATTATTCAAGGTAATTGTGAGCCATTTATCATTAAATAATTATGATCCTTAAGTATTGCAATCTGGCATCCATTTAGAGTCTTTGATGACTAATGCACCAAATGAATAGAACTGTGAACAAGCTCACGATTCAAACTGAAACGCCACTGTATTCTTTCAATCTATGCTGTTTTATTGACTTTTTGGTTTCCTTTGCTGTGGTTTTTAGGCCTAGCCCCAGCTCACTATATGCGTGTGTGTGTGTGTGTGTGTGTGCGCGCACACGTGCGTGCGTGCGTGCGTGTGTGTGTATTTCAGCTCCCTGCTGAGGTTACCTCATTAAGTGGAATGCTGAACACCTGTGCTGAATGAACAAATAAGACTTTGCTGCAACGTACACGTTGCTAATGGCAGTGCACACAACAGAAACAATTGCTCTCTTTTCCCTGCGATTCACTTTAGTATTATTATTACGATGTTGTGACAAAACAATACCTTTTAAAGGAGACATATTCATATTGAAAAACGTAATCCTTTTTAACGTAAGCATTTTTAAAATGATCCAATATAGGCAAATACTACAGTCATATGCAGTTCCATCTGGCAACTGGAATGTAATTGTGAACATACTTGGCATGCACTAATGGGGGGAAATTCTGAAACACATAGACTGTAACAGAAAAGAAAATCAAGTGAAAAACAAAACAAAAACAGTCACCACCCACCCACTAAGTGGTGTGCACATAAAAAAAACAACAACCCATGATAACTAGATGCACGTCTGCTTACCCTACCATTGTTTCTTATCGTTCAATTTGCCTGAGCATATGTTTCCAATATGCGTATTAACATTGCATATCCCGTAAACAACTTACAAGACACGTCAACAATAGACTTCCAAATTGCATCGTCACAATAAGCGTATCTCTATCCTAACGTTCATCAAAATAATTGCAATCTGGTCGTTCGTATTATATTGTGCAACCCTGACCCCCAGGACGGAGAACAGATGTAGCCAGATAAATAAAACAGATGGATGTTTGTGGCTTTTATGAGACATCGCATTACATGTGACTATGTAGCCGAGTCAAAGTACCATCATCAACCGGCAACCAGTCTGTCTCTCAGACACATCTCCCGTCGCCTCCCGCCGTTCTTATTATCATGACTTTGAATGAAGATTGGTCAACAACGTGTAACTCGACAGCACGCGGGGCTCCCGTCACGTCGAACTGGGTATTTGCATCAGAATGTCCCCGGGTTTAACCTTACTGCTAGGCGGCTCTTTGCTCTTGACAACCCAGCACTTTCAATTACCCGATAAGAGGCCGAGTAGTGCCATTGATTAACCAGAGACTTCATTATGCCGGCTGCCATTAACAATGCAACCCCATTGATTCAGTCATTGAAATGGCCTGAGGAGAAATCAGGAGAGATAATTGTGAGACTTGTAGCTCTGTATGGGATTTAATCTAACCCATACTCTGGGAAACCCTGCAGTCATATCCAGTGGAAAGACAATGTCCCTCTTTCTAAGGCCACCTTTCCCACGGGCTCAAATTATGTGCATGCCTTCTGGTTTTAGACAGCTAATATATTTAGCATGGAAGATATATTGTCATCTCGTAACTAATAAAAGAGATTCGATTTCCATAGATGTGGCCATAACAAAAATGTCTCTTAACACACTGTTATATGAGTGTTACATTGTATTCTCCATTGCAATATTGTGTAGCCTAGCCTACTAGCTTATATTTCATCCTGTTATAGCCTATATGTTCAATTTTGTTGTATTCAATTTATTTGATTACTATCGGGTCATTTGTTTCTCTAGAAACTACCATTACGTCTCTACTACCCAGTGTTTATGACCTTATCTCTGCTATCTGAGTGCTCAGTTCAACCTGGGGACAGTGTGTGTTGACTATTATCTATACGTCAGCCTCGATGAAATGGATTCTGTATCATATGTTGCCTGTAAAATATTAACAGCTGGTTTTACGCATCAAAGAATGTGTCTGGAAAACACTTCAGTGGATGAGAATAAATGTCCCTGCATTCTCTGTCCATTGATCAGTTCAGGGGGAAAGCGTATTGTGTAATACTTAAAACAGCCGGTGTCGCTGTTGCACCGCGGTCGGTGATCTGAGCGAGGGATAAAAGCGGGGCATGGGTGTATGGTGGCGGAAAACAGCACACCGCAGTGGACCATAGAGGTATTTTTTCAATTGACTCTCAAGACACTTGATAAAAATCCTACATGCATCCGAGGGAGATGTACAAGATTAACCCAGCCCTGCATCGATTTAAAATGATGTATTCGACGTCAATCTGCTGTCGATTAAAAAAAGTTACCATTTTGATAATTACATTAATTATTAATTGTTTTGATTATTTATAAATATTTGATTTTTAGCTATGATTAGACTCATGTATGATAATATGGCTTACGCGTAATAAGCCCAAACTGGCGCAAATTCAATTTGTCGTCCAATTGCAGCATTTTAAAATAGGATTTATTCTGACATAATGGACTGCACCGCGGATCTCGTGACGTCCGCCTCTTAATGTTCATTCTTTCTTTGAAAGCTTGTAAAAATATAAAGGTTCAAAACGTTTAAAAACGTCAACCTTCACGGTCCAGCCATAGCGCATACCAAGTCCTCTTGGGCTAAGCGAGTGTAGGGCTACTACCTCGTGGGTTACACAATGTCTTTTGTGGAAACATTTGATAGCCCTATTAACTTTCATGTAACATTGTTTCTTGAATGCATCCACAGTAAGCGCCCTGGTATCATTACTGTGAGAAATGTGCTTTCATACTGAACGTCTTTTACTCAAGTCCTGGAAGAAATATAGTTCCAAAAGCTTCGAAATGGAGATTTAAAAAATGATATAAAGCCGTTAAATGCAATACATTTGGTAATATTTGAGATATATGTAGATATAAATATTGGCCCTATCAATACAAATGAATGTATTTAATAAATATAGTTATATAAATATATATATAGTCCTATTTATAAGAATGTAAGGTACATTGCGAGGCATATTCCGATGTGAAAAATGCATATAGGCTGTATGACTTGTTAAATGAATACGCCTGTCTCAATGCATCGTTCATGAGTCAAATGTGATCGTTTGAAACATTTATCATGCGCTATTTGTTGATTATTGCTGACTTCTAACATCGCGACAGCTACGGTGCTTCCAGGACCTGCGGCAATCCATTCAAGCCAGCAAGTTTGGAGAGCGTGTTGAGTTTAATCAATTCATAACGTCGAGATGGAGCCGAACTCACTGAAGGTAAGGTTTCTTATCAACCCTACATTTATGCCATTTTATAATTATGCTAATCCCTACGCAAACACTTAAACGCTATTGAAGATGCGCTACAGCCCACAACGTTGACCTATCACATTATATACGATTACATCTTTGTCATATAATTGCAACAGATAAAAAAATAGTTACATCGATTCCAAACAAGCGCGTAATATGTACACATTTTCCAACGTTATCTTTCCGATCGCAGGCTATGTTACTACCCATTGACACTGCCATTTATTTGTGTTTTGGTTGGTCGAGATTTATTTGCCAAATGGGATTTTACCTCACGAATTAATTCCTCAATTGCTGTTTTTCCCTCAACAGTGGGTGGGCTCGTCTTGCGGTTTACATGGACCATATATATTCTACAAAGCCTTTAAATGTCACAGCCTGGACGGCAAACCGAGAATCCTGTCGCTCGGAGACTTTTTCTTCGTCCGATGTAAACCTGGGGACCCTATTTGTATTGCGGAGCTTCAGCTGCTGTGGGAAGAAAGGACGAGCAAACAACTTTTATCGAGCTCTAAACTTTATTTTCTACCCGAGGATACCCCCCAGGGACGCTCCGTCAGCCATGGAGAGGTGAGCATGTCGTCATATTTATTCATTAGTAGCCTATACCACTATTACATGAGGCTATATCCTGCTATATCCTCGCTGTGTGTCATGTTTTGTCATTGTCTCGCCTTCGACGCTGTGCTCGTGTTCTCCG
>OMNR01039626.1:0-20321 GCA_900303205.1 Mora moro
GTCGTTTCTTTGTCGTTTCTTCTTTCTGCGAATTCAAGAATTGTACCAAATTGGCTCGTTTTCATCATTGCATCGTTTCACAACAGGGATACAAACAACAATGTTTTCAGCAAATTTGGACGATTCGGTTTTCGCATTGTATGAAGGGTGGGGGCTGTTGAAAGGAAATGTCATTCATGGAGGAAGGACAGTGGGACTGTGCGTGTGGAGCCATGTTCTCCTCTCTGATACAGTCTGATATAAGGACCCCTGGCAGTCATGCAGATCATCTGCATAACACATCAACTATACATTGTTTTCCTTTGTTTAGCTTGCTACGTGTGTTCAAGTGAAATTCTTCCTGTTTGTTACCTGCATTCACGAGCGCATGTTCCCACACCCCGTTCTACTTCTGCATATTGACTTGCCGTGCTTTTCAGTTGAAAATAGTGAATTATGGAATCATGATATTTACTACTGAGTACAGGGTGTACTAGAGAGACTGACAATTTCAAGTTATTTCAAAAGAGGAGAGACGATGATGTAAATTACTTTTAATTTATCAATTGAGTATTGGCAACCACAATGATCAAAAGATGACATTATGGCAATTTGGGTGAAATTGCAGCCAACTCTTCCGTCTTGAAATCAAAAGGGACTTCAAATATGTGTGAAGTTATAGGAAGTGACGAGGCCGTGTCGTCGGCAGCAGGGGAATCAGTTGGGGTGGTCGGAGAAGATGCCGCTCTGATTGGATTACAAGCGCCCCTGAAGAACTATAATAATCGAGGCACATGGGCTGCAATTTGACAGCCAACGGACAGGCTACATATTTGATCAGGTAAGTCCTATTTGTTATATTAAGTCGAATGTATTTCTCCTAAAATATTCTAGGCTTATATGTGTCAGATAGGCAAGTTCTAAACAAATTCTAAACAAAAAGGTGTTTTGTTTTAGGCTGTTGCTTTAGGATCATGGAGCGGAGTGAAAACAGTTGGACTCTTGCGGCTGTGATCGCCCTGCTTGTAGTCTCGTTGTGCCCTATGAGGTCTGTGTGTGAGGACGGCGCATATAATCCCAAACCACTAATGCAGGTAGGAGGGTTGATACTCGCTCTCGGTTTCTTGGAGAGAAAAACATGTGCGTGTTTCATGTTCTTAACATAGATCGTATTTTTTTTTTGCTTATAATTGTGCTGCAGAATATTGTCCATGGTAACTGTGAAGGCTTGAAGAGGTTCAGTGACAGTGACGGGGATTATGACCACTTCGTGGGTCTAATGGGGAGAAGAAGTGCAGGTATGAATGGATGAATGAATGAACACATGAATAGATAAATTTGCAAAATGAATGAATGTATGGCCATGCTGATTAATTGATGAACCAATACACTTGACAATGAATGAATGAATGGATGGATGACTTAATTAATGAATTATTGAGTGAATGAATGAATCCACTCCAGTACACAATGCAACATGCATCCATATATCCATATCCTCTATTTATAATCATCATTTAGCTATGTCTATTTTTTTTTTTTTACAGACCACAGACGTTCTCTATCAAGGAAACGTAAGAACTCAAAGTTGGTTGCTAAATGAAACGATCATACATGTGTCGTGGACTGGTCTCAACACATCCCACCCCTCTTTGCAGGCGACATGGATGACATCTTCATTGGGCTCTTGGGACGAAGAAGTTCAGAATCAAGTGAGTGTCACCAAAAATACTAATAGTGAACGTATTAAATGATTGTGTTGTAGTGTGTTAATAGTGTGAATAGTTAATAGTGTCAGCAGCAATAGATTAGTAATCTATTGTTGATATGGATTCTCCTTATGGTAACGTGATGTGGTCTTGTTAGACAAATGACACTTTGTTTGCACTTTGTAACGGCTCCTCTTTACCCAGTAGAACAATACAAATATCAGAGGCCCGCCTAAAGTATTTGACATGACATAGTTCCTCGTCTCTGGACAGGGCAAGAACATTCACAGCCAAGGGGAGGCGTCTTCATCAATCACAGAAGGCTGAGGTAACTTTACAAATCTTTGTCTAGCAATTCTTTATTACGTGTATTGTTATGGGGTCACTGTTAACCATGGCATTGCCCACACGACATGGGTCAAAAGAATAAATAATGTCAAAATAGCAATCAACAAATCACATAGTAGCATTCTAAAAAGTCACGCATCATGTTGTCATCAGCTGGGTGACGACGAGCAACTGTGACAGCCGGGTGTGTACCTACGCACACAACGCGAGCGTGCGGGTGCGGTGGAGGTAGAGACAAAGTTCACGGTTCTGAAATGACGATGGATGGAACAGACTTCATCCCATTCCCCTGTCCCTGTCCAGGCGTCACCCTCCCTTACCATCTTGGTTATATGAGGGGGGTAAGGTCTGCTGTAGTAGTGACCTCTCTTCTGTAATGGTGAGCAAGGGCCATCCTCTTGACTGCCGTGCTAGTAGGAGTTACCCGACATTAGGTTACATTGTTGACAGCCTGTTATTTTGCCATTCCATTCAGCAAGTTCATCGCATGCAAGGATTCGGTACACCGCACCGCGGTGTACCGAACAGGTTACGCAAGCAGGTAGAAGGAAGAAGTGACAGGCGTGGTAAAGGCCAACCTACATCATTTGGTTAGAAAAATATTTGAAAGATATTCGATATGCTACAGCTATTCACGCTCTGCTATAAAGCAATCGAAAGTGGGGAGCGAAAGACACAATGAGCGGTCCAACAAGTCCCAGAGGGTCTAGCGGCGTCTCATACGTAGAGGAATTTGGATGGCTCTGTGATTTTGGATCACGTCTTAGAGGTAATGTAAAGCTACAATATGCAAACGAATTTAGACAAAAGCAGCAAATACAGAGTTAAATACGTAAAATATGCATTTATTCAAACAGATATACTCTATAATCATGTGCACACACATTCACAAACTCATTTATACAACTGTTTAAACCAACCCACTTAAATTTGAGTTGTTGAACACAATTTTCTTAATTTATTCCCAACACATATCATTCTGAAAGTTCTGTAATGTACATCATCCCCCTATACATAATAGTATTTGGAATTTAAGATTGTCAATTGATTGACTCAATGAGCTTTATGTAAAATATGCAACCCTCCCAACACCTTCAAGAATGCAGCACATAAGGTCCGTGTGATACAACTATGTAATAGTTAGGTAAAAATCACTTAAGTGTCACACATAACCCATTTTAAAATAAATTAATATTTAAAACATGCCGTTTTGGTTTGAACTGGATTAGACTGCGCATGCTCTGTGGCCATGTGTACAAGAACAATAGAAATGTAAACACTGACAAAAGGCATCCTACCTAGTCTTTTGATACACTGTGTACAATTTAAACCAAGAATAAATGACAGTATTATTGCAGTGGTTTAAAATAACAAATAATCAAGTAGTTAATATTACACAATGTGCGGACAAATGTCATGTATAATGCATTGAATTGAAAGAAAAAGTACAGAATCCTTTTGTTATTCAAGTCAGTTCTTTCTTTCCTGCCAGAGAATCAGAAGGGTTGTTTGGTACCGAATCAGCCAAGCTGCTTGTACTTCACGTTGTCGTATTTGCATTGACAAAAGTATGCAGGTAAATCTTGACCAGATTACATTTATCGCTCATTTGTTAAGCACTATTTGAGCAAAAATGTGGGGGCGAATATTGCCAGAAATGGCATCCTTCTTTCAAATAAAAGTAAGAAAAAAAACTAAATGCATTGGCTAGTGGCGTTCCCAAAAGCAATTCGACAACTTTGAAAAATGTTTGCAAAAAAAAAAAAAAAGTATTGAATGTCACAGTGTAAAGTCATATGTGCAGCTGACAGTTCACACACTCTCAATTTGCAAGGCACAAGTCAGGTAGGAAAGACAAGATCATTAAAAAGCAGTGAAGACATGAAGAATGAAAGTAAAACAAAGCTAATTCAAGGATAACATACTGGAAATTATGCAAAGCAGATCAGAGAGGCAGGGAGACAGAAGAGACCTAAATAAATAGGGCAACCCCATCTATTTGTTAGGTGTGAAACTGAATATCAACATTTTTACTAAAGTAGTTGCAAATACTGGTCCAGATGATTGCAAAGTAAGGCCATCGTAGAGAGTAAAAGGCATAATTAATCATTCCCATTAGTCCATATTCGAAAGAGATCCAGTTTATCCAGCACATAACAATCTGCACACATAGATTAACAGTAAATACCATATCTGCAATACTGAGAAAACGTGGATCAAAAGGAAATTTCAATAATTATAGTAATGGTTAGGTTAGGTTAGGTTAACTATCTAATTAAATGACTCAATAATCAAGGATGCACCGTTTGTCATACTTGACAGAACAGAATGTTGCATAACTTCATTACTGGTTGGATGTGGGTTGTGTTCGGCAAACTCAAAAGTTCAAAAGTGGGTGGATGGATCCTGTATATATACTGGAACCAGGTCTATCTTATGTGCAAGCCAAGGGCCCTGTTTCAAGAAGCAGGTTAGGATATTAGGATTAAACCAGAACTCTCACTCAAGCCAGCGCTTCCCTGGACTGTCAGGGTTTGGGGTTTCAGACAAGCTGATTTCAATCTCAAGGAATGCTCAATCTCGGATAGGCTGAACCTGAAAAATGCATGCTGTATTTTTGTAATTTTTAAATTTAAGAGCAGCAAGATTAAAATGTTAAGATTTATAGAATAACCGGTGAGTCCACTATCCATCTGCAAGCTAACAAAAGTAAAAATGTAAAAACGCAGCCCAGTCAATCCCAAAATGTGGGGATTCCATTCAGGAATATGAATTTAATGGAGCCTAATCATAGATCCACAAAATGGATCATCCACACCTCGCAAGACCAGCCTTTATCGCACCTCTTTAAAAAGAAAGAGTTGACCATCATCACTAAATGACTATCAACATGGCTGAACAAATGCAAAGGAATTGTGTGCATTGTCATGCGTTAGAGGGGTCCTTAGTCCTTGGAAGCAGGTGCAGCATTTCCGACCTGGTTCATGTCTACCTGGGCCAGATCTTTTCCCTCTTTTTCTTGGGAGATCAGCTCCTTGGTAAGTCCCACTGCAAGCTCCTCTGAACCTGCATTTGGAGATTTGGCCGTCTCTCGCCCCAGTGGAGCAGGAGGCTGATAGCGGTACCTATAGCCAAAGGGACGTAGGTGGTAGGCGTAGTACTCCAATACATACATTTGTGTGGCATCCACATAGTGGAAAGACACAGACAGGTCTGAACAGCAATTTGGGCCCTGAGGAAAGCAAAAAAAAACAAGCAATTAGTTATGTTGCAAAATATAATATTAATATTATTTGATAATCTAGATCTGGGTATATCTATTAACTTTAGGGTGCATATGCATTTGTTCATCATACCAGTCAAACCAGTTTGACACTACCAGCAGTAGCAAAAGCAGGTATTGTCAAGCACCTTCTCATGGAATGTGCCATTGATTATATCGAAATAAACAGAAACAAACACAAGAGTGGGACTTGCCTCTGAAATCGGATAGTAGCAGTAACTCCAGTACCAGAAGCTCTTGGGGAACTTGGCCGTGAGGTGCTGCTCAGGAACAAAGGGGTGAAAGGTCTCCCTGAGGGACGTGTCTCTCGAATCTCCTGCCAGAACTCCAACCTTCTCCAAACACTGTCCCATGGCCAGGTCCTCTACAGATGAAGTGTGGGTGCACACATTGTTTTTAAACCCCTCCACAAACCGACGGAGGGCCTCCTTGCTGAGCACGTAGCCTGCCCCACCGCTCATGTAGCCCTGCTTGGTGTAGGGCCTGAATCTCCGGCCGAAGTAGATTGGTTCCTCCGGCGTGTGGTTGGCCAGAATCCAACGTAGGTTGTCCACTATGGCGTAGGTGTCGTCGTCCGCCTTGAGGAACCAGTCCGCCTCGTCGATATGGTGCTCATAGGCGTAGTGGTAGGCCCGGATTGTCTTCCAGTACAGCTGGTCGCGGCCTTCCTTGGTGTCCAAGCCCACGGTGGGGAAGTCGGGGTCGTCCACGGAGCTCATGAACACCACCACGTTGCAGTGCCGGCTCCAGGTGGCCTTCACATGGCGAGCCTTCGTCTGCAGGTTCTTGGGACCCGTCATGACCCAGCAGAGAATACGCACTTTTTTGTAGAGCTCGTCCGCCATGTGACCGTCCTCCCCTGGTCAGAGAAAGATGGGAGGAATCTTTACATAGGACGTGGAACCATACATACATTTAACGATTTTACCAATAGCCAAATTATCTTATTAATTAATGAACTCAATGTCCAGAGAATCCGGAGTTGCCCTTTCACACATGTAGCACACAACAAGAGATTATCCGTGTCAGACGAGTTCTCACATACTGGAAATACTCCGTCCGCGATCGTTTCCACTAATTTACGCATATCGAGTGCGTTACACCCACACCGGAGCACGGCTGGTCACGCAGTTTTTGGCCTGCTTTTTACTGTCGTAGATTTAGCAGGATACACTTCTAAACAGCGATTTTAATATTATATCAATTGGGGGAAATGTTGAAACGTGACGTATCCGGCTGAACTGCGTTTTAGTTAGGCTATTGTTTAGGGCATGTGATTCGCCGATTGTGTAGCAATATGAACCAAGCGATAGCCCTGTAGAGAGGAGAGCTGCTGCCGGACGGTGTCGCTCGGAAGCCCCGTCTCCTGGGCAGGTGTACACCGCA
This sequence comes from Mora moro, assembly GCA_900303205.1. Classification (NCBI taxonomy): domain Eukaryota; kingdom Metazoa; phylum Chordata; class Actinopteri; order Gadiformes; family Moridae; genus Mora; species Mora moro. The sequence goes on from OMNR01039626.1 coordinate 6,706, forward strand.
AGACACACTGGACTCATACCGATGATCGCGACTTTAGTTCACCGCGTCACATCGCTAATTTAGAGAATTAATTTGTCTAATATCCAAGATCTTAAAAAATATTTTTTAAAAATGTTTAAAAAGATGTTAAAACTGCATAAGCTTAAAGCTGCGTTTGAGATGTGTGGTTGTTTTAATGCACCACCGCAAGCAGCGTTATGCTGCTATACATTTCACTTATTTTAGAGCCTCTCAACACAACAATGCATGCCTGCCAACGGCGAAGGCTTTTGACTATTTAATGATAATATATCCGGCTCAAAAACTTTGCCAATACACACAAACATGACGAAGGCCTATAACTGAGATGTCTGAAACATGACTACAAATCGATTTACAGTAGGCGTGTGCTCGTTAATGACTTGCTTGACGTTTACTCGAGTACAAATGCCCTAAATGTAAATGTAAATGAGTACACGTTTGCACCCCCCTACCGCATACCGTACCGGATACAGAACAGGATATAGTCCCTGCTCTATTACCTGCTCAATTACCTGCTCTATTACCTGCTCTATTACCTGCTCTATTACCTGCTCAATTACCTGCTCTATTACCTGCTCTATTACCTGCTCTATTCGCTCACACGCGGACTTTGTACTAGGGAGCTGGCGAAGGGGGATCCGTTTAAGGTCCGGTTCAACTCATTCGGACATTTGCTTAGTTCTCACATACAGCTTCCCCAGGGGTGATGTCTAGATAAGTTCAGGGTTGCAGTGCAATGTGTGAAAGGAGCTATAATTAACAACACAATTAACACCTGCCACCAGCCAAGTGGAGAATACACTTGACCATTTGGCTGGTTGAACAATCCAGGGATACATATTAAAACAATTGCTCGCCGGTAGATCTGTACAAAGACAATTCTAAAAGTTAATTTTGGACCCTGTAGACATCATCAATTAGTGCACAGCACTGTCCCGGCGTGTACCTTTGTGGTGGGGGTGGTTCAGGTTGAACAGTGCGGACCTCTCCTTTTTCCAGTTTTTCGCATCTTCCTCTTGATCCCGCTGGTTATCGACAGACTTGTCCGAGACTTTGGAGTAACCCAGTGACAAACTATTCCCAAACCACGCGTGTTGCAAGAACACGTAAAGCGTCACGGTGCCAAACAGGAATCCAACATAGAAAGAGAATCGTCCCCCGAAGGCCTTCATGTTTGGATAAAGTGCACGGCCCGCAGCCTCTCACTGGACATGTGCTGGGCAAGAGGAGGGGTGAAGTAACATTGTCAAACGGTTTAAAAACGCTGATTCCCCCCCTCTCCGCGTGTCTGCCCTCACACAAAGTTGTGCACGAATGAGGAAGGGACAGCGTTTAAACAACAGCGTAAACACTGACGTCTCACACGCCAGACGGCGGGGTGGGGTTTACTTACCGGACTCCCAACTGTCACCGCTGCCTAGGTTCGACTCATTATCTCTCCCCCCACCCTCCCCTCGCTGTGACAATCCCGGTAGCCGTGTTCACTACGAGCCCATTTCAACGAGGTTTCCCCAGAATACCGTGGCTTGAATGGCCATGTAACGCCGTGACCGTTCCCTCGGCCGCACGATCGAAGGGGTTCATCGGTAGACGCGGACAAGCATGCAGATAGTACTGTGCTGTCGTCTTACTGCTATGGGGGACAGCTGGCGTTAGCAGCCTGGCACGCTGTAAGGGGGTGGTCGACGCTGCTACAGCTAACGCTAGTTCAGATGTTTACTTCAGCTCCTCCTAGTTCTCAATTCACTTCAGCACACACAGAACGATGTCCAGTTTGCGGTGGCGACCACGCATTTCCGCAGATGGTTGGGACCACGTTCATATAAGCAACCTGTAGTCTTGCACTTCACTATACGGAATGCGTTACTATAGAAGTCCCGAAACACATTCAGAGAAGTTGGTCTTCCTTCTAGGCTGAACCACGAAGGTACCATAAAAGGAGAGGGAGCGTGTCTTGTTTTTTTTAAAGCCCACTCCCCATTGGACGGTTTCAAAATGGCTGCAAATCAGGTGCCGGGTGTTGTAAGTAGGACATAGATATGGTAGGTTGCACAGATAACGAGAGTTGTGCGGGACTTATTGTCTTAAATTGGGGATATTAGCATTAATCATATTATCTTTATTATGCATGTTCGAAGGATGCAGATATTGTATAAGTCAATATTTGTAAAAAAAAAAAGAAAAAAAAGAAAAGCGGCTTCACCGCTAAGGGAAATTACATGGATGCAGATATTGTATGTAGTAGATAATGATAATTAATATTTTATTAAACATATTAGTGATAACTTAAGTCCGAATGGATTTTGATGTGTACACGTAGCCCTATGCAACATATTTGAACGGACCAATTGTGCATGGTTAATCGTGGTTATTCGTAGTTATTCGCAGTTAGGCTATAATAATAATATATTGGTTGATTTTGATTTACCAGGTCACAACCATGGAGATATAATTAACACGTATTACAGTTCACTTGTAAATTCACTCTAACTTGTAGAGTCCCAGGTCCCACCTCAGCGGGGTCATGCGTTGCGTCACGCACTAAGGCAGGCGACGCTCCCTCTCTTTATTACTTCTCCGGTTGGAGGGCGGAGCGGGAGCGTCGTGACGTACTGTGGAGTGTTTGCGAGGCGCGTCAACAATCCGGAAGTCGGCCATTTCGGAGGTACACAGAATGTAAACAACGCTGTGTTTTTGTTTTCTTTCTTTCTTTGTTTTCTTGCTTTCTTGTTGCCGTGTTTTTGGCTGTACCAATCGGTTGGACCGGGAAAAGCATTTGGAGTACTCCAGATTGCTATAAAAAAAAAATAATAATAAAAAAATATATATATATGTATGCATGTTGTATGCATATATGTATACATGTTGAGAACTGGGACATTTTAGTGTTTTACAGATATTGGTCGGGGCCCGGGACACCCAGCTTGAGACCGGGACGTCTGGTCACCCTATCCAAACCACATCTGGCTGTAGGCCTCCAAACCTTTGCAACATTGAAGCTCTTCAGCTGTGTATGGGCTTGGGAAAAACCGCTAGTTTACTATGTCGGGATAGGAACTAGAAGGCAGCATTGTCGGGTCGTCATTCCAAGACGAAGGAGCCAGGTCGTACGGATTTTCACCACCTAATAGCCTTAGTTTGTCCAAAATATCGCCCCTTTCCTGCTGAATAAATCATCATGTTTAGGTTGCAGCAGCAGCAGCTGTGACTGAACATGCAGTGTGCAGTCCAGGCTGTTGTTTGAGTCTCCGTGATGGCCGCGCATCCGGGTTACTGACCAAGCCGTGACGTAGGGGCACACACTCTTATAGGTTACTCGTACGTCAGTTCTATGTAAAGGGTTGATTGGTTAAATAATTAACTAATTTAATTGTTTCTCCAGGCGCTGATCAGCTGTCAAAACAGCTCACCGTTGGACACACTGGAGTTTGGGAGTGTGTAAGTGAAGACGGCAAAAGCGATTGACAATGTTCATTAGGAAATATCAAATAAAGCCATGATGCAACCATTTTTTGCAGCAACCTTTTCATTCTATAAAGTTGTCAGAAATCATCACGTTTGCTTAAGTGTAGGCCCATTGAAAACACTTTAGGCTATTGTGTGAAAAACGTCAGGTAGGATATATTTTATATGTTTCTTGGTAGGCTTTTTTTAATGTAACATTGAACCACCTTGATAAAACACACAAAGCTTTTATGTAAATTAATGAAAACAGCCTATATTTTTCTACAGGTGCTCTGGACTTACAAAAATGTGGAAGGACATTCTGTCTTTTGTATTATTAAATAGTAATTTATTTTTTAATTAATTAATTATTGAAATAAACAAGCAATGAGGACTATGGAGGACCGGAACTGCCAAAAATAAATAAATGACTAAATAGATTCAATAAGGAAATAAAGAAATAAATGTAGAAATAAAAGCCTAAATTATTAAATAAATGTGCAGGTTAATTTGAAAATAAATGCACAGAAATAGAAAAATAAATAACATGTATTTATTTGACAAATAACTTATTTTTGTATTAATTTATTTAATTTCGCAATTTATTATTTTCTGTTTACATTTGATTCTGTTTTAATAATAAAACTTCGGTTGATTTCATTAAAATCACCGAGGTTTTACCGGGGACCGAGACAAGCACAATCGATCTCAAATTAACCAATGGCTGTTAAGTGTCATAATCCAGACACGCCTCACCATGAACAAGAAATACACAATTCAATAAAAAGATAAGGAAATTAATAAATAGGGAAATAAATAAAAACAGAAATACATGTAAACAGAAAACAGTTATTTGTCAAATAAATGTATCAATTTTATTTATGTTTCTATTTCTGTGCATATTTATTTTGAAATTAACCTGCACATTTATTTTTTTATTCTATTTCTACATTTATTTCTTTATTTCATTTATTGAGTCATTTAGACAGAAGGTACTTCCAATGAAGCTCAGCCAATTCAATCATTCAGAATGTATTGAATTCAGACTGTGGTAGGCTATAATGACATTTTATGTTTTATATAAAATGGGATTCTAAAAACTGCAAATACTTGATCACAAATTTGTCTTTTGATTGACAAATGAGAAATTTGAACAATTGTTATGGAATAGTAACTTAAATGTGAGACACAAATATAAGGTTATATATTTGCACAGACTAAAGCAGTAGGCTACATCAAAACCATGGGGTTCACTCTTTAATTCAAGCCATACAACACTGTGTCACTTGAATGAAGCAGGTCATGTGCAATGAGAACACATATTCAGGCAGCCATAGCCTCAAAACAATGGTGACCACTGCCTCTTAAGATGGCATGTCAAATCCATACCTGAGAAAGCCATTTTGTACCAAATAAACATTGCCGTTGCAATTTGAGCAATCAAAATTCATTGGCCATGTGTTTTTTTTATGTTTTCTTATGTTTAGGTCCCACATTCTGAAGTTGCTGCAACTTACAGCTTTACTCGTATTTAGGCCTACTTAAACTGTACTAGCATGGTGTGCTAATATACAATGTAACAAGCCAATAAGATTTGAGTGAAATGATTTACATGTTAAGATCTATGGCGCTATTTTTATTCACAGACAATACAAAGTCAGCCCTTGAGGTACACATTTGATGGATCCTTGAAAAACCTCTTGTGGAATTGTTGCTTGGTATAATGCATGTGATTATCTCACCGTCTCGGAGAACCCTCAAGGTACATGAAACAGCACAATCAAATAATTGTCAAAAACATTTACATTTCCTGCGTTCCATTCTCTAGCATTCCTTTCATGATGTGCCGTTTTCTTTTCCCCCCATGACCAATCAACGACAATAGAGTTGGTTTTGAGAGCCATCGCAAATTTAAAGTGCCACAGTATTATATTTTACAACTGACATTAAAAAAAAGTATTGTGATTGATATTTTTACAACTAGCAAATAAGAAAGTATCCAAAGGTTTTACAAAAAGAATTATCAACAAGAATCCTATTAGGTTTGCCCCTTTCGCTCACAACCCATGGAAATGCTGAGAATTCTTAATGGGTGACTGAACCGCGTCACTTCACACTTTAATTGGCTTTTCTTCCATTCCATTTCAAGTGGCAACATAGTAGACACATGGGAATTACACCTAACATGCGTGCTAAATTTACATTAAAGTTTTATTAAAACATATTTAATTGAAGCATGTCTAAAAGCTACATTTCATATACATATATTTTGCACACCAATTAGCTACCAGTTACAATTAACTCACCCACTTTGTGAGAGGCATTCATTGTGCAATGTACATCTTGTGCCCCCACTGCAGACAAAACATGTTCGGCATGTTGTGCGTTGCTATGGTCTGGCAGGTTTAATAGCAACAATTAAATAGCAAAAGAGTCCATTTAATGTTCTTTCTGAGACCATCTGCTTATAGTCTCCACAGGAGTTTTGGTTCACCGTCACAAAAGGTGAATAATGTTCGCAGCTCAGAGGTCCACGTCGTCTGAGTCGGAGGAGCTGGACGACTGGGACTCCTCCTGTGACTGTCCCCATACGAACCTGTAGTTATTCTCCAAGTCCTGCTGCCTCTTCTGCTCCTTATACACTTCCTCTGTCCCCCCGGTCTGCAGGATTAAAAAAAAATAATAATCAAATACATCTTATGAACACATCACATTGACCATATATATAGAGAGATAAGAGAGCTAGAGAGCGAGAGAGAGCGAGAGCGAGAGCGAGAGCGAGATACACACAGAGTGTACAATGTTGTGTTGTTACCAGCAGGTTATTGCATTATGTTCATAATGTCTATCCTTGGATAAAACCTTTTGACCCAGAGGCTCTGAGGCCTGGGAGGGGAGGTTTGCGATGAGTCACCATTGCTCCCGTTTGTAAATTACCAGCAGGTTTATGAGGAGCTCTCTGAAGGACTTTGTATCCTCCTCGGTCAGCCACTGATCCCCAGCCTCCTCTGCATTCTTTCGCGTCAAGATCTTCACCTCGATTTTTCCTACAACACAGAATGGAAAAAAACAAAGTAAAAAAAAGAAAAAAGCGACTCAGCACCTTTTCCAAGTGTCTCGTGTTGAACAATGACGGAGCCAACATGGAAAGCAGCATGTATTTGTGGTCATTACATTGTTAGAAACACAGTGTAAAGACCTCATGCGGATGGAAAATACATAGATCACGGATGACCGCTTTTTTAAAACAACAACAACATGGTGGTTAAGTTAAGTCTTCAAAACGTATTTCCCATTTTAAGCAAATATATCCAATATCCAGGTATTGTCATTCATTTTTATTTATATATAGCTTGTATATTTGGGAGACTTAAGTGCAAACATAATGATTTCACTTTGCATGAAAACATTCCAGCAACGTGTGCGCAGATTTCCTTATTACTCCTCAGTCCAAGATAAATAGAAGGCAGCAATGAAAGACATGAGCGAGCAGGGAAATAGGCAAACAAGATTCAGTGGATGCAATCAAAACATTGGCATCAGCATATTTGTCATTCTAAAAAAATGTTTAAACAAATATTTAACATGACTTAATACTGACTCTCTTACTATATTAGATGCCCAGTGTGGCCGAATGAGAACGTGGTAGCGATCACAGTCAGATAAGGAGAGAAGGATAAGATTGCGTGTTCAGAGACAAGGCCGTGTGGATCTGGGCTCCTACCTTCGGCCTTCAGTCCCGCCTTCTCTAGCTGCTCTTTAACCACGTCCTTAATGTGCTGCCACTGGGGGTCGCCTTCTCCCATCTCCTGAACTTTGACCTGCCCATCTGGGCTGCTGCCAGTCTTATACTTAGTTATTTTGATCTTTACATGGTCATCGGCTGCTTGGTCTGGCGTGACGAAACAAGACAAAAAACATACACCACGTCACCTCAAAGACTAGCAGCAGGGTTAGCTGCTTGCAGGAGGCAAGAGCCAAGGTTATGTGAATGCCGTTGGAGTCAATAAATGTTGTTGTCGATTGCTTAATGTGAGGCATTGCAAGTGTCTTATAAAAAAATTATATTCATGAATGTTTCGTGGCAGAGAACTAAAAAAATGAATAAAATCCAACTCACAAAAACTATTTCACATTTGTAGCCTAACAATTAAGTCAGTTATATCAAAAAGACCTGGGATGGGATGAAAAAGCAGCAATGACAAACACAACTCCAGACTGATGACGATGAAGGTGTATCAGAAAAATGGCGGTGAATACAGAGTGCGGATGTGGACATGGGTCCCCCGGTAAGCTGTCCAGTTACCTGGCTGCTGTGGAGCCAGACTCGGACTCCCCCTGGTCGGGTCGCTGGCTCTCTGACCTCCCCCGAGCTGCTGCTCTGGGTGTTGGGCGTCTTTGTCCTCAAGATGGTCAAGTAGCTTGTCCAGAGTCGTCTCCAGTGTCTGTGTGGCTTGAGAGCGATCAAACTCCCCTTTCAGTCCCTCTGTCTCCAACTCCTGCTGAGCCTAACACACAGAGAACCCACACAAGCCAAAGGACAACTTTACATCTTACTTCCCTAATATGACCCATCTGCAAGTAAAACAGGATATTATGAAACACTGAAAAACTAAAATCTGCCTGTACTGACAGTACTGGTTAAAGTAATCATTTGCTGTGTTATGTTGATTTGATTAGTAATTCTATTTGCTTCATTGAATAACTGAATAATATGAAAAATAATACTACGATGAAAAAAAGTACATTTTGATTTCATGGTCGTCTTTTCATGGTCGTCTTTAAATAAGATCGAATGCTACCACATGTTGGAATCCAACATGTAGCATGAAAGCTAGGCTCGTGCAAACCAAGCCAGGGTCCAAACCAAGGAAGATAGACACATCTGCATGCATTTGCACTCGGTACCTCGTCGATGATGTTGTGAAACTCCTTCTGCATTTCCTCTTTGATCTCTTTAATTTTCTCCGATGGCACTGAGAGGTCGGCCATCTCCTCCTCAAACTCCTGCAGGAGGCCTTCCTCTTCTTCTTCTTCATCCTCCTTCTCCTCCTCGCCGCCACGCCACTCCTTCACGCCGTCACGCTCTCGCTTCTCGGCTTCACTTTTCGCTTGGTTTCTTGCTTTCTGAAATATATATAGACTTAATAATAACTACAATAATAACAACATCAACAATAACCTCTGATAGATCACGGTAATAAGAGATGCACCGAACCGCTACAGCTGTAACCCAAGCTTTACCTTTCTGTTGCTCTCTTTGAGGTGCTGCACAAATTTCATGAGGTCTGCGGGGTCTGTGATTATTTTGAAGTTGAATTTTTCATCTAGAACAAGAAATTAATAAATAATTGGTGACATTTTGCTTCTTGAGTGAAACTGAATATATAATATATGATGAAACCTTTGATTTTATTCATAGGTTTCCAACATAAAAAAAAAAAAAAGTTTACAAGTATTACATTCATCGTCTTCCTCCAAGACTTCATTGTTTGACAGTGAATTTTCATCGTCTTCATTTGCTGCCTGTGGAGTTAAAACAAACGTTGCTGTTTTTGATTGACCAGAATGATCTGAGATGCGATGTAATGTCCCGGTGAGCAATGCAATCATGTAGGAATATATTACAGTAGTATAGATATGAATAATATTTCACATTTAGAATATACAAATGAAAATCCTAGAAGATAATAATGATTATCCTCATGCTTCCTTAAATTCTATACCTTAGGTGTCTGATGTGAAGCACTTTCTTTTGAACCTCCTGGTCTGGTAACGCCCTCCCAGAACTCAGAGTCCTCTTGTCCTTCTGACACACCATCCTCAGATATGGCTGTCGCAGTATCTGCTACAAAATGATTTGATACGTCGTCAAATCAAAAGGCAAAAAAATATAAATAAATAAATAGAAAAGAATGAAAGAATTAAACCTTGTCCATCTGGCCCCAACAGGTCCAGCTCACCCGTGGGAGCGGGGGACTTCTCTTGTGTTGTTACCATGTCTGCTGGGGAATCGGGTCCCTCGCTCCCAGCCAACATCTCATCCAGGCTTCGCAGCTCCTCAGAGATCTGCTCTACTTTACGCTTTGTATCCGCTGCAAAGCAAGCAAGGTAAAAAAAACTATATCATCTACCTGAACAGCATCTGATATTACATTGAGCTCGACCATCTTCCTCTTCGTTGGCCAACTCACAGACTTGGGCCTTGACGTAGTTCATGTACTGCTGGGCACTCAGGGCCGGCTGGCACACGATGCCCTGCGGCTTGGCAGTGGAGGGCGGCCGCAAAAAGGGATGCTGGCAGGTGCGGCTGGTGTGGACGGTGAGTACATAGCGGCATGACTGTGGCTCATCCACTCTGGCAATGTAGTCCCCGGAGCCCTCTTCGCACACAAACTGAAAGAGAAATGTTCATCATTGGGCAGAGTCCTCCCGTGCGGACTGGTGAAGCACAAGTGCTTTCTGGATTCTCATCTCACCCTGACTTCCGTCTCCCTGGGGGTTCCATTCAGGTCACACTTGGAGCCGTTCACGTATGTCTGGCTGTGGTAGCGCTTCAGCCTGTGCTGCTTGGAGGCCTAAAGAGTAGAGAGCCAACCTGATTGTTTGTATAATTGTGGACTTCAGACTTTGTCATCATGGGGAACGTAAAAGGTTGTAGCGTTAAGGAGCTGTCAACCAGTCGGTACAGCCATTCAAACACCACCAAAACAGTATAAAATCCTAATGTTTTTACCTTTGCAGTTTCATTGCTCCAATCAAATTCAGACTCGTAATAGCCAAGGAACAGGAGATCCCCTTTAATTTCTGTGTCTGTTGAGAAAGTGAGGCAGAAGCATGAATGTAACAATACAATCACTATGGACAAAAATAGGACTTAAAAATAGAAATTGAAAATAGAAAGGCCTTACCTTCAAGATGGTACTGTCTGATAAACTGTCCATGACAAAATTCATAAGTCCACCAGTCCTTTGTCTGTAGAAAGCAGAGATAACTAAATATATCATTGTCATTGTATGACAAAAGGAATACAATAAATCTAGTTTCTACTGCACACATACATAACGAAATGTCCAATATATGCAAAACACTGCTTATATGTTAGGAAGCGCAACTGTTATGATAGCTTAACACAGCTTTAATGTTTCCACACTAGAAGGAGCTCACAATTGTAAACATTACTACACTGATGTGTTAAGGCTCAGGCTACCAGAGATTGAGATAAGATATTTGGCATATTTTCAGTGGGCATGGTCAGGTAATACAATGTTAATTTGATGTTAATTGCAGGAATCACAAGACTGAGCCTGTTTGGAAGCAGCGCCAACTCTCTTCCCGGTCTCCTGGCATCAACTTACATTTGCCTTTAAAATGACGGGCTTAACCTCCACCGCTTAGCCTCCAGTGTAATGTGCAAAGCACATGACGTATTGAAAAATAAAAAAACCAACCTTAACCAAACACGGAGCTTTGTGCATGGGTACGAGGAGCTCTGGGATGTTGGGTCCAGTATAGCTCTGCGATTCAGGCTCGGACGCCGGATCTTGATGGAAACGTACAGCTTGTGCAGGAAGTCGACATTCATACAGCTGCTTGTATTTGTTGGAAACCATCATAACCTCCTCGGTTTGGGTCTGCACACCAACACACAACACATTTTTTTCCCCCAAAAAAGTCAAGTTATCCTCGAACACAGGGTCAAACAACGCACAAAACATGTCGTTTTGAATCTCAAGCAAGGCAGCATCGTATGAAAAACGAATTGACTAAAAGTAAACATAGCGGTAGGCTGAACAGCTGTTGAATGGCCAGCTGACTGCTGCTCATGAATCAGGTCCACTAGGTTTTTTTTTAACGAATAGCTTGGACATCATTGAATGATTTTAACATTGGGTCACGTAGCTTCTAACGTTACTTCCGTGTGTCATACCACGTCATATCCCTGTGTTAATATCCATGGATGTATACTAAATATCACATAAAACAGTAAATGTAAGCTAGAGATACTTGACAGCGTTAGCTAGGTACATTTAGCTTTAGTACACCGAGCTTGGTTGCAGAGTCTCTCACCTGTCCCAAGATGACTGGATCGGGAAGAATTTGGATGCCATATTTCATTTCATTTAACTCCTCTAAGTTCAAAAAGCCCAAAACACAATAGGGATATATACCTAAAAACACGTACAATATCTTAGACCATATACCCAAATAAGCAGCCATGATTCTCTCACAGCTCCATCTGTCAGTCAATAAGAAAAACACGGCAACTGACACGGTCACTGCGGATTGGACAACGCCAGCAGCCAGTTCACCTCATTGGTTGACTATTGCGTCAATCACTTTGTTTTTCCGGGGGTGTAGTCGATTTGTATTACGACACAGCGTAGGCGGGCGGTTCTCAATGCAGGCACCTACTGATTTGGTAAACATTTAAACACCGCCCGTCTTTGATCACCACGGATTGTGCGGTTGGCTTTTCAGACACGAAGTAGCCACCGATTGGCTTAATTTATAAGGCGTGTCATAAATCAATTTGGCCAGTTGACAATGCAATTAGCTACATTATTTACAGAAAAACATGTTCACAATAAACATACATTTCGGATGGGAATAGTTGAGGAAATCGCTTTAAGTTTCCTGCCAGAACGTGAATTTGTCCAACATATGATAGACTGCAGACTTGGTTTCATTCATTCGATTACAATGGTGGAAACTGTTTCTTGTGGAACGCTTGGAGCTATCAGTAATACAAAATGTGTCGAATGCAGTGGTTAAATAATATAATATATTAATAATATAACAGACACACCCTTCCCAGACACGCTGGCAAGTCCACATGATAACAATCACATGCGCACCACGCGACAATTATGAATCTGTGACTTTAACTTAAAACCAATATAACACAATGTGTGATATGAGATTGGGTTAAGGTTGGGTTTATAAGATTGTTTTTTTTTTTTTTTAAGATTGGGTTTATAAGATTGGGGTTTTTTTTAAGATTGGGTAACTTATTGCTTGTTCGACGCACACACTGCTATCCCAAAGATATCCGCTGTCCCCGCAGGTCTAAATGAGTGCGCTGGGGTCTGCGCGCCGCTGGGCGGATAGCGTTCATTCATTGGAAATGTCTTGCAGTAAATCGCAACCACAGCGCATTTGTTAAGACTCAGCCCCTATATGTATAGTACACATCAAAAAATATATAGACCTGTCCGGGATCGTATTCATGAACCCATCGTAAGAGAGCGAATACAGGGGGAACGCGATTGCTGAAAAGAAAAACGGTGCTTCTTATATTTAAGGTAAGCTTTTTGCCTAATCATAGCGTTTCACTATTTCGGGGTTCGCGGTTTCTATTCGCAATAGGCCTATCCGAAGCTATGTATAAACGTGTTCTCTTTCTTGAAGTCGTCTGGATAATCTATTCGATGGGGAGCCTGAAATAGCCAATAGGCCTACCTTTTTCATTCCAGGCTAATTAACTGATTTTGATGTTAGTGAGCGTATGGTTTTTAATGTCATATATAAATATATATATATATATATATACACGTATCTGCTACGGCTGTGTAGACAATGTTGATAGATCTAGATAGGCTATATTATTTTAATGCAACCTTGCGCTCCACCGCCGGTCAAATCGTCTACAGACGGGCTAAACCCAAATATCTCATATAAACAGCATAACCCGCAGTTTCTTTCTTCTTCTCTAAATCCGACATTTGTTTGAACCTATAGATTCTATAGCCTAGTTGTGCATTAATATCACGATAGATATGGAATAACTCGCAAATAGGGAGATTGAATGAGCTCAGAATGGATGGGTAGGGGGCAGGGAGATCCTCATACTGGGCATGTCCTCTAGAATTCATCTCCCACTCCTCCATATCTTGAGGTTAATCAATGTATAGGCCAAGTAAAACAAATTTGTCCGGGTGAAATGCGTTTTGGTACTCTATGGGCTATATTGCGCAATGAATTGATATTTTAGGTCAAAACAAACAAAACAAGCTCCATTGTTGTAGGCGTAGCGCTAGCCGCATCTCTGTTAGTTAAAAGGCAAGATGACATACCTCCCTGTCTTATGCCTATATAATATTCTGTACTAATATTATATATATATATATATATATATATATATGTAGGAC
>OMNR01039646.1:0-20910 GCA_900303205.1 Mora moro
GGTTGCCTGCTTAAGCGGGGGTATACTTGCTGAAGTCGAGACGACATTGCAATGCCTGTTTGCAAAACATGCTTGAACATCTTTCCAAGGCCAACACTCACCGTGTTTTCAAATCAGGAGGGATATGATGACAGTGGGGATATTGCCAATAATAATTTTCAAGTTAGTTCAGTAATTTGCTCTCGATTGGTGTTTTAATGTTGCATGAAAATTACAATTGCAAAACAAATATGCTGGCGTTTTCAATGCCAATGTCAGGGAAAACAATGTTTTTCATGTATTTGAGTGAAACTCATTCATTGGGCACACCCTTTAATAAACTGGTTTCACTTCATTATTGCTTGTGTAAAGGCTGTATATAGATTACACAGATAACGCCTTACTAAAATAATTTCAATCTTAGTTATTACAAATGTCTACGTGTCTATTTATATTTAGCATTTAGCATTGCTTCCTGTTTCTGGTTAAAGTTTGCAGGAGGACAGTACATTTTCAGGATTTATTCCCATTACTTCATATTTTAACATATTGGGAAACACATTTGCTGTGTATTCAACATTTAAATTGTGAGGGGAAAAAAAAGTTATTTTAATGTTGTATGTTGAGGTAAATGTTGTAGTTTGCCTCATTAAGTACTTGTATTCCCTTATTAGGCAGGAAGTCATGTAGTGTAGGTGAGATAGAGGTGAGAGATCCTAGAGAGGAGGAGAGGGTAGAACCTAAGAAGGATAGAGGAGGAGCTGAGAGAGGAGAGGGTAGGACCTGATGGAGGAGGAGAGGTGAGAGCAGAAAGACGACACACGTTATGGGTGGGAATCCAAACGGGTAGTAAAAGTACCCAGATTGAAGTCTATTCTTTGAGAAGCCAAGGAAAATTTAACGCCGCCAGGCAAGCTGCAAGCTTTGTAAAAGAGAGACGGGGAAAAGAGCCAACTTTTACTGGCTGTCGTGCTGGTAATGGTGGGTGTGGGTTAATGTGTGCTGTTCTGCCTCTACTCCAAGGAAGGTGTTTGTATAAGGCCATTTCAACATCAGTACATGCACCAGACTCATTGGTGTGTTAGCAGTCACACGGCGGTGTGCACACTAATGCCTCGTCGTGGCAGGGAGCACACGTGTCACCGCTGCTGGAAAACATCCTAGGTGAAACACTGGAATCTGATTCACATCCAGGGTTCTCCGCAAACGAATTTCCAGCGCCACCATGTAACATTTCAGCGCTAAGGTTACACAATGTAGATGTATTGTTGTAGCTTCTTGAGACCATCCTGATCTCGCAGTTCACATTCAGAATTTTCCGTGTGTGGTACTTGGTACTCCTGACGTGTTTAGGTCAGTATCTAAAAAGTACAGCGGTTCTGTACCCAGCCCTGCTAATCAGTCCAATTGATTGTATGCAGCACAATGTAAATCAACAAAGTAATACGTCAAGAACTGTGCCTTTCACCCGCTTTAGATCGCTTTATTATGGAGCTGTGAATAGCCTATCAAATATCCGATATCTTAAAATGTTACCTCGGTTCTCGTCAAATGTTATATTGGATTTAGCGCACCTGTCACCTCAACTTGCTTCAGTGGTGATTATTAGTGGCATGTAAAATGGGATAAACCAAATATCGTTGAATCCCCTTGAACAGGCGAATCGGGGTTGACTTGACTCGTGTTCAGCCCTACTGTAGTCTATTACACTATTATGTATATGCAATTTTATCCATTTCTCAGCCCACTATTCACTCTGTTGTCTACATCCAGGTATCATGGCAATGACTGGCCAGAGTTCCTGCTCCTCGATGAGTAACCACACAAAAGACAGAGTGACCATGGCCAAAGTGACCCTGGAAAACTTTTACAGTAACCTAATAGCACAGCACGAGGAAAGGGAGATGAGGTAAGGTATTTGTATTGTATTTTGAATGTTAATCTTGCTTTCCAAAATAACATGTAACCACATAGGACAGAAACAACACCTGCTCCCATACGTAAATAATCTGCTGCAGTATATCAAAAAATAATCGTAATTTTCCTATGGACTTGTTTTCAGACAGCAGAAGTTGGAGAAAGTGATGGATCAAGAGGGATTGGCCGATGAAGACGTAAGTGTGTATTTTGGGCATTTTTAGAATACAATACTGGCTCACAATCGAAAAACGAACATAGTAAATGCTGAAAGTACATGTAACTACTGTAAAATACTGTAAACATGTGTTTCCTCCCTCATTTCCACTCGATTTGTTAAGACTGACAAACAAAGCCAATCTTTTAGAATTCCTGTCCATGGGTCATATGTTTCAGTATATTAATTTTAATGCCATGGAACATACTTTGTTGTTGACTAAATGCAAAAAATGGTTTGGTTAATATTCAGCCCTTAAATGGTAAGCTCAGGGCGCAAACACAATGTAGCTGCGTCCTTACTGTAGATCAAGACTGATATGATTTTATCTGCTAGAAACGTGTCAGAAGATCTCAACATGCAAGGAAGGAGACAGAGTTTCTTCGGCTGAAACGTACCCGGCTAGGCCTAGAAGACTTTGAATCTCTTAAGGTCATCGGGCGAGGAGCTTTTGGAGAGGTAGGGAGCTTTTTGTAAAAACGTAATTTTTTACAAAAAAAATTTTTTTCACAAAATAAAACTTATGATTCTCTGTGATTGCACCATACTCTCTTTACTGCATCTTTGGTCACCACAAAGTGTACAATAAAATATCATTCTCAAATATATATATAACATGTTATAGGGATGCTAAATTGTTTTAGCTCAATGACTTTTGTTAAGTGCAGAGAATAAAACTGTGACTATAACACATTTTTCATCGGTGATGACAACAGTTTGCCTTTTCACTCCTTAACCACGCCTGTCTATACCACAACTATTCACATTTACAGGAACTACATTTTGGGTCTATTTTGCTGTTACTACTAACCTTTACTACTAAAGTTCAATTCAATGTAGCTTTATTTCACTTTTTTGTAGCAATGTTTCACACATTTTGCATAATTTTATGCATTTTATACATTATATGATGAATTTCCAAAAGGTTGTGTCCCTAATTTGCCTGTGGCGACCTTCCATTCACTTGCATTGAGCAGGCTTAAAATCATGTTTCAATATCGAATCTTCCAACTATTTTTTAATATTATGATATGCATATATATTATATAGTCTGTTGTCTGCATTTGTTTGTATTTCCATTGTTACTTTTCATACAATTCTCATTTTTGAATAAGTCAACGGTCCACCTTTTCTGTGATTTTTTATTTTGTGGAAACTGAGTTGATGTTGCTGACCATATTTCTTCACGTCTATGAAGCAGTACCAAAATAGCCAAGCATGACGGTTCCGCTTTAATACAGCTTCTAAAACTGCATCTACAGTTGTCCATTGTCATTGCGACAGGCTGCAATGTTTGTTGATTCCATCTCTGCTCGCTCTGAGCTTGACGACCACACAGCCAGTCCAGATATGGGCCAATTAGGGCCAGCCGGAGGTCTTTGGTTCAACCCACAAGAACACTGAACATTGGATTGGGCACCAAGGCACCCGGGCTCAATGCAATGAGATTGTAGACTCTATTTGGAACAAATGGTCACCAGAGGGCGCAGTTTAGCGAGAATGTAGAACTAGTCAATTGAACCAATTTGTTGCCCCACACAGTTTACCAGGATGTTGCACACAAAGGCACAGCTTTGGGAGATTGTGTTGCGTATTCCACTTTACAACAAATACAAAATGGTACCCTTGTGCACTATGGTCTAATGTCCTGATGAGATCATTTGGCAACCCCCCCCCCAGCTCTGGTAGCCTAGAAAGCACTTTGTTAAGCTGTACTATGAGCTTGTGTGCTATGTGTTTGAAATGTGACATATCTACTGTAACTTGATTTCCTTGTTTTCTGATTCCTATGACTACTCTGCACTCTGTCCAGTTGTCTGTTTTTAAACTAGGTCACATTTTGTTGGTAAAATCTTAATGAGTCTCCTTAATGAGTAAATGTAAATATAATGGCCTGGGAAAGGGTGATACTTCCTTGTAGAGAGTAAAGCATGCCTCCCCCCTCTTCCATTATATACTTTGTGTCCATTCCCACATACTTTGTTTTGTCATTCATTGCCTACACCTTATTGAGACATGCCATGAAAAAACGACATTGATGACTGATGACTGATGACTGATTTTTCATCAACAAAATGAACCCTGGTATTAATGAGTGTCCATTGGTTTGCTTGAAGGTTCGTCTGGTGCAGAAGAAAGACACGGGACATGTATACGCCATGAAGATTCTTCGGAAGGCTGATATGCTCGAAAAGGAACAGGTACTTAACTATATCAAATTGCACTTAATTCGAAAACGAATCAATTTTTGCAATTGCCAAGTTAAATGATGATTTATTCCTTCAAGCTATTTGTATCAAGAGGACCTTTGTACAGAAGCAGAAAATCATGATAACTGGGTGGCCCCAGGAAATTATACAATTAGACATTACTAATTAGACATTCACTTTTTTCCTCAAAAGCTAAAAAAAGAACTGGTGAAAATGACGGGGGTGGCTCAATATGCTAATCATAGACCCAGGTTCGACCCTGTTCTCCACCAATAGGGAGAGCTGAATCAATGAGTCAATATGTAGATATGTCTAGAACTCTACATCTATATGTGGTGTGTGGTTGGTGGCTGGTTTAAGCAGCCTCACCTGGCCTGAGTCAGACTGATTAGACTCTGGGGCTGATTAGACTCTGGGGCTGGATGAGGCTGCACACATGTGGTGCATTGGCCAATCAAGGCACACAGGTTAAACCAGCCACCACACACACACACACACACACACTCAGGAGCGCTGACATGTCAGTATCTACCATCTGCTCTGCCTACAAACTTTATCAACTCTGCAATAACCGGTTCACGCATCACAACCTGTGTCCTTTCCTGGTCAGAGAGGTCCCTCTTCAGGCGCCAGTGTAGCAATTCCCCTTACTACACGCCACATCAGTGTCTTTTCTTGGGCTCCTCTGACCACAGGTATTGCTGAGTGTCATCTGCATACTGATGGAAGCAACTGTTATGTTGATTGATAATACTAGCTGGTAGAAGCATATATAGATTCAATAATAAAGTGCCAAGAATCTTGGGGGACTCCGTATGATATGGCATGGCGTTCAGAGACATGAGTGCCTAAAGGCAACATAGTATTCACGACCAGCTAAGTATGATCTAATCTAGTTTAAGACAGTGAGGCCAGAGAGGCCAACCCAATTCTGCAGCCGATCAAGTAGTATGTCATGGTCAACCATATCTAAGAGAACCAATATAGAGAGGTTACCTGAGTCTCTATTAACTCTCACATCGTCTGTGCTTTGGCTTGCCCCAAATCCAGACTGAAATACCTCAGAGATTATTTGTATGGAGATAGTCTATTAACTGGATGGACACTACTTTCTCAATTAGATTAGAGATCGGTCTATAGTTACCGGGCACAGTCAAGTCAAGTCAAGATTGTTTTTCTTCAGCAGACGCCTGACAATAGCTGTTTTGAGGCTGCGTGAATAAATTCCATGATGTAGTGACTGATTGACAATATTCATTAAATCTGTTTATCTTGAACTATTGAAAAAGCCAGTTGGTATTGGATCAAGCTTGAAGATTTCAGGAGTGATATCACTTTCTTTACTGTGTTAAAATCAACAGCTGAAAAATCAGACATGCTGCTGTTTGCACCTCTATGCAGTGGATAGTAGCCAGTCTGAGGCACAGTGTTCTCTATGTTGTCTCTGATAGCTGTAATTGTATTACTAAAGATTGCCGCAAACTAATTGCATTTATCAGACGATAGAAGTTAAGATGAGATATGAGAGGACTTAGTTAATCAGTCTTATCGAGCAAGCTTGTCTAGAAAACCTTTACTGAGTCTTGGTGGGTGATGGATAACTAGCATGAGAACAGACTGATTACCCTTCAAATAGCATAGCATAGCAATTCCCCAAGAGAAATTTGCTTACAGTGTAAAATACTGAGATACAGACAGGCGACTCTACCGCCTCTTATTCCCTCTGGGAACATTAAAGAAGTTAAAATTGGGGTGGGGGGGCCGGGAAGTTTCTTTGAGTATAGAGGTACACCATCACTGTCCAGCCATGTCTCTGTTAGAAAATGAAAGTCAAGTAAATTAAAAAAAGACAAAAAAACATTAAATATATCAGATTTGAGAACTTGGGGAACTGGTTGCAGTATGCAATTAGCAATTTACAGTTCAGCTCATTAAGAGCCCTGCATCATTGTCTGACTAGGATGACGGAGCAGAGCCTGAAACCAAAAATGGGAACGGGCGGACCTTGTTTCCTGTTTGGTTATGGAGATATTCTACCCAGAGAACAGAACCCTGTTTCCTGTTTGGTTATGGAGATATTCTACCCAGAGAACAGAACCTTGTTTCCTGTTTGGTTGTGGAGATATTCTACCCAGAGAACAGAACCTTGTTTCCTGTTTGGTTATGGAGATATTCTACCCAGAGAACAGAACCCTGTTTCCTGTTTGGTTATGGAGATATTCTACCCAGAGAACAGAACCCTGTTTCCTGTTTGGTTATGGAGATATTCTACCCAGAGAACAGAACCCTGTTTCCTGTTTGGTTATGGAGATATTCTACCCAGAGAACAGAACCCTGTTTCCTGTTTGGTTATGGAGATATTCTACCCAGAGAACAGAACCTTGTTTCCTGTTTGGTTGTGGAGATATTCTACCCAGAGAACAGAACCTTGTTCACGCCAGTGGATGAAGCTTTCAGAAGGGGATTTGAATAAAGTGTATTTCTAGAGTGGCCAGCCTACACAGTGTTGATTTGAAACCGTTACAGACACTTTTTCCAAGAATGTTGGTGTCCAGGACAGGATGTTTTAGCTTGTCTTCCCCCAAAGTTGACTAATGCTGGCTGAGTTTGTGTTCACTGTAAGCCAATTACTTACAGATCCCCGCCTCCAGCAACATGAATGGTCTAAACAAATATGAAGTAAAAGATTTGAGCTAGTCTGCAATCAGACTTAAAGTTATTTATCTAAAGTCTGATTTGTGAGACTAAACTCGGACAAAACGGGCACAGAGAAAAGGCCTCAGACAAAACTGTGTCAGATTGGACCAAACAGTAGAAAACATATCAGAAAAAATCATTTTATACATTCACAGAGTTGTCTAACAGTATCATGCTTAAACCGACACATAATTCTCAAAGGTTTAGCTTAATTTTAACTTGACTAGATAGCTTAATTCGTTTACAAATATATTTGTACCCAAAAGAGTACCTTGTACTTGTAAATTAATTCTGATGATCAAAGCTGGCTGTCTCAAATGCTGCCATGGAAATGCCAGTAAACAATCTGTCGCAGTGTGATGATGATCCTTGTGTTTAATGTAATTGTGTGCTGGATTTTACTTTTTCAAGTATTTATTAGTAGTTATAATATTAGTATAGTATTAGTATAGTATTTATATAATTTAGTTTTGTATTTATTTAACATTTTTCCAAATCAGATTTTTTTGCAGCATGTAATGTGCAGAATACTATATTTATAGGAGATGTTGTGGTTGTGTGACATTATTTGAATTATGAATATTATTTTACATCGGCTTTAGGTCGGCCACATTCGAGCTGAGAGGGACATCCTGGTGGAAGCAGACAGTCTTTGGGTCGTCAAAATGTTCTACAGCTTCCAAGACAAGTTAAACCTTTACCTCATCATGGAGTTCCTACCAGGAGGTGTGGCTTTTTTCTATGAACAATGGCTGTTGGGAATGGAATCCTAACGGGCCTTATTCACCTAGTGGCCATCTTGGTTCTCAACATCCAGCTGGCGTTGAGAACCAAGATGGCCACTAGGTGAATAAGGCCCGTTGGCTTCTGAACTGAAGGAAAGCATCAGTACCCTGGTTTCACCATGCTGCTTTTCTACAGGCGATATGATGACACTGTTGATGAAGAAGGACACTCTGACAGAGGAGGCTACTCAGTTCTATATTGCAGAGACGGTGTTGGCTATCGACTCCATTCACCAGCTGGGCTTCATCCACAGAGACATTAAGCCGGACAACCTGCTCTTAGATTCCAGGGTAAGAATATGTTCATGTGCTTGCAAACATGCATGAAAACAATATTATTTATATATATATATATATATATAATTTGTATTTATGAAGATAAGTGTATATAGAGAAATTGTATTTAACGGTGATAATCTTGTTGTGGTTGCAGGGTCACGTGAAGCTTTCCGATTTTGGCCTGTGTACAGGCCTGAAAAGGGCCCACCGCACAGAGTTCTACAAGAACCTGAACCACAGTCTTCCGAGCGACCTCAGTAAACAAAGTCAGTGAGACGATGTGTATGATCATGTAAACGTGCATTTTTGCACGTTCATATTTGTCAACCGGTGTCTGTGTTTATGGGATGAAACGCATTTGTTTGAGCAGACCGCTTTCAAATGCGCCATGGGCTCTGTGTTCAGCGTTTCAGAATATGAACTCAAAGAGGAAAGCAGAGACGTGGAAGCGGAATAGAAGACAGCTGGTGAGGTTTAAATTCTAAGTTCTAACACTGCTGCAGAGGCGATACGTTATACATGTTCTTCACTGTTTTTTTCCCGACGTATGTTAACCACTCGCTCTTCCTGGGATCCATCCTGAACAGGCCTTTTCTACAGTCGGCACGCCAGACTACATCGCCCCGGAGGTTTTCATGCAGAATGGGTACAACAAGCTCTGTGACTGGTGGAGCCTCGGGGTCATCATGTATGAAATGCTGATAGGTAACGGCGCAGAATATTTTCCTTACATGTTGGCAAATTAAGTTGAGTCGGGCCAGTGTGGAGTTGGTGTTCCACAGTCTCTCTGTGGTTCAGCAGTTGCTGAAGTTTGCAGGTAGAACCAATCAACAAATCTTCCGTTCGTAGTCACAGAGCAAAAAACTATTACCGTAACGTACGTACGCGTGCGTGTGTCTGTGTCTGTGTGTCTGTGTGTCTGTGTGTCTGTGTGTCTGTGTCTGTGTCTGTGTCTGTGTCTGTGTCTGTGTCTGTGTGAGAGAATTTGTACACAGGTAATAACATGTTGTGGGTGACAGGGTTGGCCAACAGAGAAAAGAACAAAAAAGAATCAGGGCAACGTTAGCACTCGTCTGCCTTTTCGGCAAGCTTCAATGCAGTCAAAGGAGTCAAGTAGTGCCCTCTGGGAAAAACCAGGATGTTTCGATAGACTTTCTGTCTGCGTACCAGCAAAAGCCTCTGCTGACGGCCGGCTTGATATTTTTCAGGAATATTTTCATGAAAGCTTAAATATCACCATAAGCCAATTGTTGATTCTGTGCGTTTCTGGGCTTCTATTGCCATCCCACAGGGTACCCACCGTTCTGCTCAGAGACCCCGCAGGAGACGTACAGGAAGGTGATGAACTGGCAGGAAACGCTCATCTTTCCTCCAGAAGTACCAATCTCAGAGAAGGCGAAGGAACTGATCCTCAGGTACGCTCCAGTGTACTGCATACACCGTGTGTGAGCTGAAAAGCGATCGGTGTATCGCAACCAACGATGAAAATAGTGTCGATTTCGCTGGGTTCATTCGCTTTATTCTCGTATCTGGCTGTCGAAAAAACAAACCACTACGCTCGCTCCCTGCTCGACCGATCGGCGATTACTAGACGCGACACCATGCGCGGAGAAAGGCGATGCATTGCTAACCTCTGGTAGGACCGCACGTCTTTGGCGTACGCGTAGGTCCGCGCGGCGCGTACGGGTCTCGGAGTAGCTACGTGGATCTTCTCGTGACGACGCAGACGTGTGATTTTTGCCCTTCACACCATGAAGCAGTGTCGCACGTTTTGCAAACAGCCGAGACGAGATATGACACCTTCATGTTGACCTCTCCAGATTCTGTTGCGAAGAGGAGCACAGGATCGGAGCCACCGCCGTGGATGAGATAAAGAGCAACGCCTTCTTCGAGGGGGTAGATTATGACCACATCAGGTTGGGGACCTCTTGTCATTACTTTAGACATGCCACATAGAAAAAGACATGGGTCATTTCTATTTATGTATTCTTTATTTTTTTTTAAATTGCTCTGATCTGTTTGTTCGGCCAGAGAGAGACCCGCAGCCATTCCCATAGAGATCAAAAGTATTGACGACACGTCGAACTTTGACGAATTCCCCGACTCAGATATTCTCCAGCCAACAAGTGAGAACATATTTCATCCATTTGATTCATTTTAGCCCTGTACATTTTCCCAGACATGACACTATATTCTTTTTTTTTTCCCCTAGCTGCTCCAGTTGTATCCAACCAGACCGAGACAGACCTGAAGAACAAGGACTGGGTCTTCATCAACTACACATACAAACGTTTTGAAGGGCTTACTGCCCGTGGGGCCATCCCCTCCTACATGAAGTCTGGAAAGAGATGAGGTCTTAAGTATAGAACTCAACTTTGCTGTAAAAAAAAATTTCAAAAAAGGTTTTGCTCTCTGAATAATCAACACATTGTGTGTGAAGCGGATACCTCTTTGGCTAAGAGGTTCAGGAAGATGAAAATTGCTCTTACCTTTCATCATTGTAAAAACAAAATGGATTCATGCTTTTTCTTTTTTTTGGTATTCTCCACTTAAACATATTTCCAAGCTTGGAATTTATATTTGTTCTTCAGTGCCTCAATTCATTCAATATCCAACTGCAATTTTTACTATCTGATGTAATTTTAGAATGTTTTTCAAACCTGTTGGACTGCTGCAGAGTTTCTTGTCTTCAATTCCAAATACCAGCGATTTACTTGTGCATTGTGCAGCATGCAAGCAAGTCTTGCATCGTGCCTATGGATCAGCAGTTACTACAGTTGTTTACACCAGGTTTTTATTCTAACGTCAATGTAATCCTCTTGGGTTCACTTCTTGAAACAGTTGTGTTCTTAATTCAAGATGCATATCAAAGTGTGACTTTTTTTTATTTTTATCACATACTTTTGGAGTATGCTAATAGTTTGGTGGAAAAGCTCGTCAGGGCTGCAGGTTCTTTCCTGTTGAATTGACGTTTGCTTGTCGTTACCAAATGACTCGTAACCAAAGAGTTGAATGAATCATGTCTTAAATTATGTTTATACTCTGTATGTAGTATTTGTAGTTTCACTTCACAGGACTTGCGAGATATGCATTAATGCACATATTGGTAGCAACAAAATCCCAGCACGAGTTTCATGCTTTCTATAAATGGAACAAATTACTTAAGATGTTATACTTGTACTACGTTGTTGTGCCACCTTATCAAAGACAAAAATACAACTTCACTTTGGTTACAAATGTGTGTTTGATACATTACTGATTTTATGTTAGTGGCCTCACAGCAAGAAGGCCATGGGTTCAAACTCGGCTGTGTCGAGTTTGTACGATCTCCCCATCTTCACGTGGCTTTCCTCCGGGTGCTCCGGTGTCGTCCTACACCAAAAGACATACATGTTACGTTAATACTCCTGCCTGTGTCCTTGACTAAGGCACTGGCAGTAGACCTGGAGTTGGTCCCCGGGCGCTGCACCTTGACTGCCCACTGCTCCAAGAGCTGGGTCACAACCAGAGGAGTTTCCCCCAAGGGGGACAATAAAAGCTATTCTCAAAACTGTGGTTGTTTATTACATCTGTGGGAATGTTTTGTTCTACTTTCAACATGGATTTTTTTTTTGTTGTTGGTGTAAAGACAACATCTGGTAACATGGTTTGTATAAGCTATTTTATGCTTTTGTTCTTTCATTATTTATAGGAGCTCTGAGCCATAGTTGTATTTATACAGGTAGTCGTTCAAGGTACTTATATATGCCCTGAAAAAATGATATTGGTTGAATCATAATGACTTAACTGATTATCAATAATCAAGCTAACCGATTTTGGGAACTGATATTCACATTCATTAACAGTAAATTATGTTGACACATTGTGTTGAAATTGACAGTAAGAATCTGCCCAAATACAGGTTTCACATTAACAAGCAGCAACTAGCCAACTACAAAAAAATAGTCAAATATATTCACACCAGAAGAAGAGGTAGTGGAAGAGAGGAGAGGGGAGACATCCTTCTCCAGCCGGTGATACCTGTCCAGGGTGGCGTGCTCCTTCGGCTGTCGACTCACCGTTCATATCCCCCAGGCAGGGCAGGGCAGGTGGGTCCTTGGTCCTCTTCATCTGCCTCTGTGTCTGATTACACGACGGTGGAAATGAGCGTGTTCCTAATTTTCACTTGCAACCGGGGTTTACGGGGTTAAAGGCACACCGGTGGCATGTATTTGTCGGCAGAGAGAAATGCGTTACTTATGTAAATGTGTGTTATCCAAATAATGAAAAATGCATCATTTTATTATTTTTAAATTGAACATGTTCATGTTAAATGTGGCAGCTTACAATGTACTTTGTTTTGATAGGTCCCTGTCCCCTATGTCTTATGTCATGAGGGACGTGACCAAACAAATAAGTTTACTGATTGTACCCAGCCTCCCGTCCTGTTTCATGGAGATATTAAATATTGACGTGTGACACGACATGACATGTAGTTTGCTTGTTGTGTTAGTAGTGTTATCTTTACTCTGTTTTGTATATCAATAATACAAAGTAAATGTCATGTTATATCTTACAATAGATGTTTGGACAAAACATATGCTCCCTTTTAGTGAAGGGAAGAACTATATGGAGTATGTGTCAAGTCAAGTGTATTTATTGTATAGCCCACAGTTATGGTGACAAGGAGCTTTATAGGCCGTATATTTATGACACCCCCTAACCCTAGCCCCCCAAAAGGGCAAGACAAAACTCCCTTAGTTATCAAGGAGAAGGAACGCATTGGTGATTTGGGTAACCTACCTATCTGCAGGCTAAGGCACACATTCAATATTTATATTTTAAATATAAATATGAATTATTCATTACCTGGTGAAATTAAATGGAAATTCCATGTTTTTTGTTTAAATGTCAACAAGCTACTCGAATCAGCATGTTTTTGTGCTATTGTTTGTTTCTCAGTAAATAACCATATCATTAACATTTATACACACGTCATACTACCGGTATGTTAATCATGAAATCACCATTACAATGGCGAGGGAGGCCCTCCTCAC
Organism: Mora moro; assembly: GCA_900303205.1. Classification (NCBI taxonomy): domain Eukaryota; kingdom Metazoa; phylum Chordata; class Actinopteri; order Gadiformes; family Moridae; genus Mora; species Mora moro. The sequence goes on from OMNR01039646.1 coordinate 13,121, forward strand.
ATGTGCTATTAGTTAGGTGGTGGTTATGACATCTCATTGTTATTGTTGTACTATTATGATGTTAATGATGATAATGAACGCAGGTGTAGTCTGCCACGGGCATAGTGATGTTTTAGTTTGGACTGTTTGTCAGAAACAGCTCCACCGGAGTGCGACCCGTGACCGCGCGTGGTGTACTGCGGTACGTCCACAGGAAGTCGGCTAAGCCAATGTTCAAGCGAGTCAGTAGATTTCCTCAAGAATATTTTCCATCAGGGATGGCTTCCATCAGGGATGACCTTTCTGCTTCCCCGTTTGATGTGGGCAGGTAAAGCCGGCACCAGGGTCTTTCAGGTTCTTGTTTTTTATGTTGAGTCTTTCTGCATGGAGCGTAGGATGCAAACAGGCTTGCAAACAGGACGCAAACCACTTTGAATGGCTGTGGATGACGACTACAAAGTTTTGTAGTCAATTGTTCAGCAAAATCCACATTAATTCTCTGCCACTCGGGCAACCTCCATGGGTGTAGTGGTTCGACAGCTGGCATCTTCTGTACTGCCTGGCAGATGTGGCAACTCTGCACTTTTTGTTCGACGTCTTTGTCGAGACCAGGCCACCAGACGTAGCTATGTGCTAGGGCCTTCATTCGACAGATGCCTGGATGTTCATGGTGAAAGCCATTCAACTCTCTGTAAGCTGGGGGTATCACACATAATCCCCAAAGAACACAGCCGTGGTCCTCAGAGAGCTCATGTAGGGTTTCAGGTTTCTTCTGTCACGTAGTTTGGCCGTCCATTTACAGTGCAGCTCCAAACTTTACTGAGCAGTGGATCCTTTTTGGTACTTTGTGGATTGTCCTTTACATTAACAGGGAGCTCGTCCACAAATAAGAAGTAGAACGTTTCCCTCCTCAGCATGATGTCATGTTGTGGTCTTGGCAGTCTTGTGCATCCATGTTACTGTGGTCAGATGACTTATGATATTCAGTGTCATAGTTGTATGTATCCTGATGGCGTAAACATGTACCATCAGGAGGGCCCACCTTTGCATATTTAAAGCTGCTACATTTGGAACAGCAAGTTAACGGCATTCACTGATAACAATCCTTACGTCACTTAAGGACTGCAAAGCTTGGGGCTACAGAGCAGTGCTGGGTGTCTGAACCTGCCCCGTTTGACTTCCAGATTGTATATCGTCCAGGCAGCCAGTGCGGGTGCCCTGTTCAGACAGTACTCCGAGTCCAAGGCTCTGGACCCAAATCATGTGGGGCAAACTTCCAGGAAACCTAGGACACCCGTTCAGCTCCCCACCAGGTCGTGTCCTGTGATGAGACTAGAGCTAGAGCTAGGGCTCCTCAGCTGACAAGTTTCTACTTCCTGCTTCCCTCCCTATGATGACGATTCCCCAGTTGACCCTCATCTCTCCCTTCCTAAAGTACTGGGTCAGGGGCTTTAAACCAAATAAGGCAGAGAGGCTGGAAGAGTCCTCTGGGATAGTGGAAGTGTTAAGACAGTGGGAGTGTGTCACTGAATGTGATTTATTGGGAGCGGCATGACCAGAATGAGGGGCCCGGGAGGCTCCCGTTGAAACCAACTTTCAAAATCCAACAATTGGACGACTAATCAGCAATAGGGGGAGGGGGTTTTAATTCATAACTTAAGGCCAGTTGAGGTTGGCACTATGGTTGGCAGCGAGATTTGACAGACAGAGTATCTTATTCTATACCCCTGATCGGGAATGGAGGAGAGTGGAGTTTGATTTGTGGATGGCCAAGAGACCTTAAGGATTCGGAGTCTCTTTAAAAAGTATTACAAATAAATATATATATATAGCAGCAGTCAAATATCATGGAAGTGGAAAGAGGCACATTTTATCTGAGCCTAATATTTAGCAATTTCCTTCTGATTATGACATTTCACACTAGATGGCATGCAAGATGCGCCACATGTAGGGCATACTCAGACAGATCAGAAATGACTACACACATTCTGGGAGTATACAAAATTGAAGAGGAGACCTAGACACAACAGGATGTTGTCCTTAGTGGCCCGGGAGGGGGGAGAGGAGGAAATGGTTGGCAGCGAAGGCAAGGTTTAGACCATGAGATAGAGCCATGAGACAGGTTAGCTTAGGTTTACTATTGCAACTGTTGTTGTTGTAATAGTAGTCCTACTTGGTATGAGAGGAACAGCAGTTTCAAACATTTGTTTAAGGAAAATAAAAGGGGGCGAATTCAACAACGGTGCTGAAATGTGTGTCCTTTGAGGTAGGGTAGTCATTTCGATCCTGTCCGGAGCACATGTATGTACTTCTTCCCCCTCTACCCCTGTCTTACATCCACAGCCCCAAACACCTATACTGTTTTTCAGCGCACTTGTTGGTGCTCTGATCATCTCAAGTCCTGTCTGGATGCAAACCTTGTGTTTAAAGTCTTTGCATATTTACCCGGCAGTGGCTCCATTTCCTTGGCTCATCTGTGTGCATTTTCGGTCGTGGAGTTGACATGGATGAACTTGAGAAGGGCTTCTCTGGTTTGAGTCGGTTTGACTCTAAACGAATAATTGAAAGCCTGTTTTAAATTGTGCCCAGAGCTCAAGTCTTTCTGAAAGGCAAAATAAAGAAATTGCGTGTACAGCTGTCTCAGTTGCGCGCCTATACAGGACAGACGACAACATTACAGTTAGGAAGTCATGTGTTTAGAAGACGTTTCTGTCTATGTTTGCATGCAGTCTTGTGTATCTATTTATATATATGTTTTGACGGGTGTGGCCCCAAGTAGTAATTAACTCTGTGTGTGTGTGTGTGTGTGTGCGTGTGTGCGTGCGTGTCTGTGAGAGAGAATAATAGATAATATATGTATAAGCTATTGTAGCTATTGTGCTTCTGGGGTAATATATGTCATGTATCATGGTCACATCTCCTGACTAACACACTCCTCCTCTTCCTCGCGTCGTGCTCTCAGTCTCTCTCTTTTGCCCTTTTTTTCAGTTTTTCAGCATTGTCAAAGCTAATTCTTTCCCGGCTATCTACGCATTGCGTTGCCGTGACAACCTGAAGGCCAGTATCTCTGAGAAGTAAGGTGATGGAAATGTGAAGACCCTGGAGTTTATAGTCTAGAGTCATTTGTCTCCACGTTGTTGTTGCATAGCAATAGCACTCATTTGATAAATCTGTCGAAAACAATTATCATTAAGTGTTTTTTGTTTTTTTATTGTGCTTAATTCCTGATGAATGCGCACACACGTTTTACAGCTTCCCTCAGGAACTTCCCACTCTACGAATATGGTACCTTGCCAGTAACCATGCACTCAGTTTAAAACAATTAATTCATGTATGTATTATGTACCAACATTAGTGTAATATTATATATGGATATTTGACAACCAGAACCAGAAGGGAAGCACTCGATTACAAGAAGCAAGCATTTATATACCAGTTTCAGCATATTTCTGCGGACAAAAAGAGACACAGAACTTCGAGGAGTCCAGCTGAGATTTCCATTCCAAAACACTGTGATAGAGAAAAAAAAACTGCTGCTACTGAAAAGGAAATGAAGGTAAAATGCTTTTAGACACGTCGCATGAGGTCTGATGAACACACTGCGCTGGTGCCAAACAAAGGAGATATGGGAAGTGAAGCAGGGGACCGTCTGGTTCATTATTTATTGTTATGCCTCTGAATAGCAGATTGGGGATGTTATCTTCCTCATATACAACAGGACAAGTCAAGGGATTTGAACTGTAAGCAGAAGGAAACCCTGAAGTAGAAAGGGTAACACACGGTTCAAACTACTGTCACTTCTGACTGCAACCATCACTTTTGTTATTACTTTTAATCCTAACATACATCCTGAAAATAATAACATTATGCCCTCAGCAGCGAAGCTTGTATCAAGATCTTTGCACCATTTTCACAACTGATATAGAGAAAAATCCCTGGAAGGATTTTCTTTTATTTTTAAAAATCAATTGGTGATCTCTGAATTCTAAATGTACTCTTGTTAAAAGGTTTTATTGTATCAGCATCCTTATATATCTTTGTTCCTGTGTGTTTGTGTCAATATGTGGGAGTAGTAAGATTCTTTTCAGATATGCAGAGGTCTCTAGGTAACTGAGAAATGTAAATCAAGAACGTCCTGAAGATCATCCTGAAGGGACAAAAAAATGAATAACATTTTGTGTGGGGGTGCATCTTCAATCTGACAAGCACTCTGAGCATATGTTTTGTGAAAGCATGGCCATGGGAAGATACAAAGACATACACTTCTAAGAGGAACGCTTGTCCAAAAAGCATTTATACTGTCGTGTAGTGGCTCGGGTTTTTTTCGATTCCCAGGCGAAAGGTTCTGGATTCTCAATGTCTGCAGTGTACCCGTAGGCATCCATAATGAAATACCATTGTGGTGATTAAACCATCGTACCTGCCTCTCCTGGCTTCACGAAAACATCCATTACCGATATCATTTGTCAAAATGACATTGTTGTGCCGATTCTGCTGAGGAGCATTTAGCATAAACGCGTCACACCACAAATGTCAACAATAGCACTTATGTCTTCTGGATGCGCCGAAGTGCTACGAGGAAGTCGCTACGAGCCAGACGACATGCAACACCTCTCTTTTCAGTTTTCTGCTCTGCATCTGCTCTGAGCTGGGCCCCACAGAGACAGAGAGCATTGGCAACAACTGCCAGGGTTTTTCCACACTGTATCCCTAATGCGGATAGATAGAGATATGGTTGAAACGTGCCAAATTTCCCCTTAACATCACTAGACCCACCGCAGATTGTCCCATATAGTTCCCCGCTTAAGATTGCGATGGATCAATCAAGTCAAGTTCTTGACTTGTGTTGATTTACGTCCTTGTCAAATTGTCAACTGCTTACAAAAACCCTACTTCTGGCAGCCCTGCATGGCCTTAAAACAAGTGTGCAACTGTGACACAACAGTGATAAGCATAGTGCCTAAAGCACTAACTACAAAAATAGATACATCTAGATACTAGATATATTCATACAATAGGAGGTTGTGGGCTTGTCACTGGTTACTTTGGACTACAAAGCCAAGGTTTTTCCTCAACCCAAATAATTCCCAATATTAATCCCAAAAAGTCTAAAGATTGAAGACAATGAATGACATCATTGGCCTTATTTCAATGTAACTTTGTTTGTTTATTAAAATGTAGTCAATACCAATTCACTGTGTAGCCTATTCAACTTGATTGGTAAACATTGTTCACACAACTTGTATATTATTTACTCCAAACAAAACAGTTAATCTGACGATTATTACTTGTGGTGATACGATACATTTCCTAGTTGATACGAGCCAGCTGGTGTGGGCGTAATACAGGCGTAGGTTGGGGGTGGAATTCTGTGCGCATCATTTCGCAGTTCGCGTTGGTCAGGTAAAATAGCAGGTGTGACGTATTTGGGTGCCATGAGCGTCTCCATCAATATAAACAAGGACCAAGAGCCACGCATGAGCATTACTACTGTGGGAGAACATAGAAATGGTCTCTACGTGCTAGGTGATACCTATTGATAGTCCAACTGAATTTTACGCATTCGGAAATAGTTCTACCACGCTGCGGAGGTAGGAAATGCTGTTGGTCTATTTAAAAATTGTAATCTGGAATTGTCATCCAAATCCCATTACGTTTTCTGAATTATGTATATTTTTCATATTATTACGATTCTGTCCTCGTGATATGAATATGTATTTTCTCTAATGACCGTCGCGCCTTTATGGACAGAAACGCGCATCCCTGTTAAGTTAATTTAGCATTGACACTCATACATACTATGTGACATTTAGACATTATATGTGGCTTGCAACTCGCAGGCTGACTTTGTCTCCAACTTTTTATCTCAGGGATTTGGGCAAAATGGAGTGGTACGTCTTCGTGCTGATGTTGAGTTTGCCTTCGTCCATTCAGACCGGGAGTTCTCCGAAATGTCAAAACTGCGTTGGTCAGACCGATTCAGGTGCATCTTTCAGACACCTGGTAGGCCCATGATATGATATATTGCACATCATTTACAAAATTTGATGTAGTAGTGATTAGTGAAGCATGGGATTGAAGTCGATCCACTCGACTTCACTTGTAGCCTATGTAGGAGCCACAGTAGGCCTATGTCCCCACATAAAATGTACGGTTAATCAATTCCTATCCACATTTCTTTTTCAGACTTGCATTTTGGAGTGTGAGGAAACCCTCCGGAAATCAATAGAGTCGAAGACAGGTCGGCCCTCCAACATCCCACAGACTGCAGCTTCCACGGGGTTCAGCCAACAGCCAACAGCCGAGAGGAACGCGCAACAAGAGAGAACCAGCCAAGAGGCAACCCCCAAACTGCCCCGGCTGCTTTATAGTGGAGTCACTGACAACACCCACACAAATGTGAAGAATGTAGTTGCCTTCCCGATGCTTGACAATTCTGATACTGCGTGGAAAAATGCAGGGCAACAGTTCCCCGAGATTTATGAGGAGGGCGAAGATGGTGCCACGGAAAACGTGGTGGACGCAGCGTTAAATAAAGTTAAACTGCACGGCAATGCATTGCATCACTTTGGCACGGAGTTTAAGAGGAATAGTCATGTAGGGAACGGCAGCCAAGAGCATGAAACACTGCAAAAGCGTTACGGTGGCTTCATGAGACGGATCCGACCCAAGTTGAATAGCCTGAAATGGGATAATCAGAAGCGCTATGGTGGCTTTTTACGTCGCCATTTCAAAATTGCCGTGCGTTCAGAGCCACATTCGTTTGACTTTAGTCTATAGATCATGAGGAACAATGGCTGCTGACAATCGTAGCCTATGTATCTGCATCCATTTATTTCAGTTTAATTTATTTAAATCTTCGGATTGTTACATTTCGAGTGATGTGTGTTTAGCAACTTGTAGGCTACCATATAGCAAATGCTTGTTAGGACTATACCATGAATAAACGTTCGAGTTTCATACGTCCCAAAAGTCGATATATTTTAATTATTGTTTCCAGTTGGTTGGCTAGGCCTAGCTGTGACTTGTAGGCTCCAGGGGCCACAAGAGACTCCAGTAGACTAGATGGCGCTAATTGCCCAAAACGTGTGATCTATTAGGGCCTATGCATGGGTTTAGTAGCCTTCAGGCTAGAAAGCATTTTAACTCGGTAATAAGCTTAATGCCCATGCGTATAAAGAATATAGAGGTCTAAGTACATTCATAAGGTGATGTGTTGACTATTAGATATATATTATCAAAAAGGATATAGGTTATAATAATAATAATAATAATAATAATAATAATAATAATAATAATAAAACGTGGAGAGAAATCACACAAATGAAGTAAGTAAAAATCATACTTCATACTAAAAGTATGATTCATACTAAATCATAGGTCTAGGCCTATGTTCAGCATACATGCTCAATAATTAACAGCTTTTTTTGCTATTAAGGATGGTTAGGGTATTTAAGTATTTTACATACATTTGTTGTGAAAAGGCATGTAAACTATATGTGCTGTTAATTTTCTAAGCACATCTAGTGGACGATGGACAATATTAATAATAATCATAATGTTATGGCCTATTACCATAATAATAATATTTGACACTCAGTGGCCACTAGCTGTCAGTGGGTTTTATCATTCGAGTGATGCAGTTTGTGAGCTTGTAATATACTTGCAAGGTAAGTACAATTTTTTACAAAGTAAAAATCAACACCTTACAAGGTGTAGTAATCGGCTAATTACAATAGACCTATTAGAGAACACAACATTTCCCCTCTTTCTAAGAATAACTGTACAATCAATGTACTGGCTGCAAACGA
>OMNR01039806.1:0-10480 GCA_900303205.1 Mora moro
CAATCCAGAAACATCTTCCAAACACCATCACTACGCAACAGCTGATGCTTCTATCTGAAGTATTTGTGAAAATGTATCTCATTCTGATACACTACTTGGCATCTTTATATATTACGTGTATAGGCCTACGATTAAACCTATTTTCTTTTCAGCCAGTAGGAGAAGAAGGAAGCATCTGCTCACCTTCAACATGTCCGACAACATACCAGGAGGGATAGTGGCTGCTGCCAGTGAGTATAATAAAATAGTATAATAAACAGTAACATAGTAGGATCTATATATGACTAACAGTCATGTGATTAGAATTGGACTGTGGTTAGCATTATGCTGTGGTTAGCATTGGACAGTGGTTAGCATTAGGCTGTGATTATAGCATTGTATTTAGAATAGCATTGTGGACTGACTCTGCATACATAATTAACATTCACTTGTTAAATGCTTGTCAGAGAACCGTCTACAGGTGGTGAAGGCCTTGGAGGACACAGAGGTGTGTGAGTGTGAGAGCTGCTCCTTTGAGGTGGCGCTTAACCTGGCCTACATAGAGGGCGTGTGGTCCAGGGACGGCCTTCGCCTCAAGTCCAAACCCAACTGTCGCATCAGTACCCATGGGAAGAAACACACACTCACCCTGACCAGGGTGGCGCTGGGGGATGCCGGCACCATCTCGTTTCAAGCCCATGAAGTCGAGGCGACCTGCAGACTCACGGTAACAGGTAGGTGTGGTTTGATGGGTCAATAGTCAAACCCAAGAAAGTAATAATACATGATAATAATTTACTTTCTTCATAGAGCACTTCAAAGTTCCAAAGTGCTTCACACAGGACATAAAACACAGCATTGAACTTTGTCTTTTTGTTTGAATTATCACACTGTTTTTCCAATTTTGTGTCATCTGCTCCTGCTTCTTTTATGTGTTTTTATTATGTTGTCTGTGTCCCTGCCCCAGTTATACAAATTTTCAGTACAATTATATCATACTCTTACAGCCAGAGACATTTACATCGTGAAGGAGCTGGAGGATGTTGACACGATGGAGCGCAAGACGGTGAGCTTCCTGTGTGAGGTCAACCAGGAGGATCTTGAGGGGCGCTGGTACCGAGATGACTGCAGGGTCCGGCCTGGAGACAACATCAAGATCAGACACCAGGGTGGGCAGGCACTGGCATACTGGAGTATTGGAAATGGATCTAGCCTGGTGTCCTTATTGTTCAAGATCAAGTCTTATTTGAGCTTGATGATACTTTCTAGTTGAATATCAGCTAACATTCAACTTCAGCATGAGATCAGTAATGCTAACATTATGTCAGCTTAAAAATGAATAATTTGGGATTGTTTTTGTTTTTGTGCTCTAATGAAGAGACACATATGCGTATCTGGCTCTTGTTAACATAAGCAGAATCAGCAATTAAACCTCTGGAAATGGTGTGTTTTTGCAGGTAATACTCACATCCTAAGCTTCAAGTCAGTTAGGCCGGAACATGCCGGAGAGATCAAATTCATTGCAGAGCGAGTGTCATCCTATGCAACTCTTGTAGTAAAAGGTGGGAGAACAGACTTTTTTTTAACTCACCAGGAATGTCATTCACCACAATAAACATCACAATAAACATTATATCACATCTAAGACTGGCAAAACACATAATACACCATTTTAGACAACCCAATAGGTTGGTTTAAATGTTAATCACACGTTAGTCAGCAATTTGATTGAGATGAGTTTTGTAAATCCTTTCCTCCAATAGACAAAATGCACATTTTGGGAATCCAGAAAAAAACTGAAGCAAACTCTAAAGAAATGATGTTAAGAATCAGGTGACGGTTGACCAAAACACTTCCATATCTCCCTCCTTTCCTGTAGAGCTACCAGTCCAGATAGCGCGTCCTCTGAGGGTTAAGATCGCCATGTATCGCCACCGGGGTTTGCTGGAGTGCCAGGTTTCCCGTCCTAACGCTCAGGTTAGGTGGTACAAGAACGGCAGGGAGCTGACGACGGGTAAGAAGTACCAGCTGATCAGTCAAGACATCTACCGGCAGTTGACCATCGATGACGTCTGCTCCTCCGACGAAGACACCTACACATGCGACGCCGGGGATGACGAGACCTCCTGTCAGCTTCTGGTGGAGGGTGAGATATTCAATGTTTTAGTTACCTTGAGAAGTCAAACACAAGTGGCCTAGTTCTAGGTTCGAACCCCAATGTCTGCAGTCTACCTTTGAGCAAGATGCCTGACCACTACCTGCTCATTAATGTAATTCATCTAAAAAAAGTTACTGTACTTTGCTTTGGGTAAAAGCTTTTTCACAAAAAAGATGGTCCATGGTAGTGACGTGCCTTTTGGCTGTGTGTGTGCAGAGCAGGCTATCAAGATAGTTCGGGGGATGTCCTCTGTGGAGGTGATGGAGCCAGAACCAGCGCTGTTCCAGGTGGAGACCAGCCTGAGGTCGGGGAGGCCCCCACGGTGGACTCTGAGCGGGGAGGTCCTGGAGCCCAGTCCAGTGGTGAGGATGGACAGGGAGGGCACCATCCACAGTCTCTGCTTCACCTCCACAGAGAGCTCCATGTCCGGCCCCGTGGTGTTCACCGCGGGCAAGAGCCACTCCACCGCCAAGCTCACTGTCAAAGGTGAGGTAGCGCTGCAGGATCCCTTTTTTGTTCCAGAGATTGTTAAGCAAATGGCATATATATTATGTCAACATTTAATGAATACCCAGCATTTGAATGCTGTGTCAATGTCTATGTCAACTATGTCAATAGTTCAAGTTCAATAGTGGAACTCTCTTTTAAAATCATCTCACAATGTTGCTTTGGATTGTGTCACCTCCAGAGCGCTCTCTCCAGGTGGTCCACCACATGGACGACGTGGAGGTCAAGGAGAATGCCGCCGTGACACTGAGCTGTGAGTTCGCCCCCTCGCCGAGGGCCATCCACTGGTTCAAGGGTCGCACAGCTCTGAAGAGCTCTACCAAGTATAGCATGAAGAGAGAGGGCACGCGGGCAGAGCTCACCATCCATGGGCTGCTGGGGATGGACGGGGGACCGTACCACTGTATGGCGGGGGGGTCACAGAGCACCGCGCAAGTCAAGGTCGAAGGTGAGCCAAAAAGAGAAGATTGTATTCACAGTTGGTATTTAAGATAAGATAATACTTCATTGATTCCAGATGGGAAATTTGGGATTTCATAAATTATTCAGGATTCAGGATTTCACTTGATGTTGATGCACAATAACCACATTATGCATACATTATCAGGTCTGATTATGATATTGATGTCCTATACGTACCCACTTTAACCACATGACGTTTATATTATTTATATTTATTCATCGTTTATCTTCTTCTTCACAGTGCGCAGGCTGAAGTTAGTGAAAAGCCTTGAGCCGGTAGAGGTAGAAGAGGATGACAACGCCATCTTTTCATGTGAGCTAAATTACGTGGTGGCCAACGTGGAGTGGCTCCTGAACAGCTGCCGGCTCTACTCCAACGCCGTGTACAGGATCCAGAACATGGGCACCATGCACAGCCTCACCATCAGGAAGCTCCGCCCACAGGAGAGCAGGGTCACCTTTAAAGCTGGCCCTGTTTCCGAGGTGACCACACTGAGAGTGAAAGGTTGGTGATGCTCACAGGACTCCGGGAATACATGAATACAACAATTGAACCAATCTTGTTATTTCTTTTTTTATTTGTATTTTTATTTTTTTTCACTTTATTAAACCCAAGAAAAGAGACAATGACATTGCGTTCTTCTATTCCCCCAGAGAGACCCGCAGTGTTCCTCAGGTCTCTGGAGGATGTGGTGGGAGAGGAGCAGGGCAAGGTCTGTCTGCAGTGTGAAGCCTCCAAGGAGACCGTGAGTCCTGTGTGGAAGAAGGATGGCGTGGTGTTGACCCCCAGTGACAAGCAGGAGCTGCTTCACTCTGGGAGGTCCATGACCCTCATCCTCCATAGTCTCTGTAAGGACGATGCTGGCCACTACACATGTGACCTGGGCACCAGCCAGACCAAGGCCAAGGTAACTGTGCATGGTGAGTATGAACACATAGTGTAGCTATATAGATATTGTTCGACTTTTCATGAATATATTCTAATTCCAGAAAGGTCACAAAGCAAATGAACAAACTTTCAAGCATCTCCACTACCTTTAAGTGTTGCTATAATGCACCACCTATCGTTTTCTTCTATTAAAAAACATTAGCTTATACATAGTTTCACACTTAATGTGAATTGATGACACTAAGCTACTCTGAAGGTACATTCATTACAGTTCCATTGATTTTCCAGACTTGCACATAACCATTGTCCAACGTTTGAAGACGACCTCTGTGCTGGAAGGGGAAAACTGCACTTTTGAGTGTCTTCTGTCCCATGACGTTATCGAAGAGCCTACCTGGACTATTAATGGTCAGCTGGTGGCCAGTGACAGCCGGCTTCAGGTGGTCAACAATGGTCGCCAGTACACACTGGCCATCAAAGATGCCGTTCTGCTCGATGCTGGAGATGTGGTCTTCACAATCAAAGACCTCAGCTGTAGGACCATGCTTTTTGTTAGAGGTAACCAACCAGGTCAAAGAGGAAATCGTTATTTCCTGATGTGTTCATGATATGTTTTCAATACTGAAAACCAATGAACACTCATCAATGTGCCCATGGTGTTCCATTGCAGAGAAGCCGGTGCATGTGTTCAGGCAGATGCTGAATGTGAAAGCAGTGCCGGGAGAAGACGCGGAGCTGAGCTGTGAGATCACTAAGCCCGAGGCCACCATACGCTGGTTGAAGAACGGCCACCCGATCAGACCCGGCCCCAAGTATGTGATCAGCGTGGAGAACAACGAGGTGCGCCTGGTGATCAGGAACGCCACCATCAAAGACTCTGGAGAGTACTGCTGTGAGGCGGATGGCATCGCCACGCGGGCCAAACTGGAGATCAGAGGTAAGGGATGAGGGACCTCCCGGAAATCCACCTTTTTAACTTCAACTTCTTTTCTTTCAGAAAAAAAACATTGTGGTGGAAGATTGTCTGTTTTACATCGATTGTCTGATCTTCTAAGTTAACAATGGCAGGATAGTGTAGGGGATATGGTGTTCGGCTCATAGTCAAAAGGTTCTGGGTTTGAGCCTCAATGTTCTCAGCTCACCCCGACCTGCTCCTTAATGACATGTGTCCACTGTAAGTTGCTTTAGATCAAAGCGTCTGCTACGTGACTCAATAATAAAAGTGTGACGTTCACACTCACTCGTCCTGTGCAGAGCTGCAGCACACATTCTCCCGGGAGCTGCGAGAGATGCGGGGGGAGGAGAAGGGCAAGGTGACCCTGGAGTGCGAGACCAGGCGTCCGGCCAAGCGGGTGACCTGGCTGAAGGGCATGGTGGAGCTCAGGTCGGGCAGGAAGTATGTCATGAGGCAGAGCGGCGTGGTGCTGTCACTGACCGTCTTCTGTCTGGAGAGGTCGGACACGGACCATTACACCTGCGACGTGGGCACCATGAAGAGCCACGCCCAGCTCACCGTGCTAGGTGAGGCCCACTGCTAATACAGGGGAGGGCTTGAGACTACCCTATGAAGAGTTATTGTCTAGACCTACGATTCAAACAAACTGTATTGCTTGATTGTTCATGTGTAAGTGGCAGCTGCTTCAATACCTCCAACAATATCCTATACATTTTAAACAACACCAACAATCAATATTTCGTTTATATAGTATTGCAACTTACAAAGTTTTAAATAAAGTTTACTAGGGACAGGGTAGTGTAGTGGGTACGGTATGTGACTCCCAGCCCCAACCGGAAAGTTCTTGGTTCAAACCCTAATGTCCATCTACCTGTAGGCTTCATTGACCGAAGATGCCCAGCTCCTACATGCTCATTAATGACATATATCTAATACATTTATTTAATTATTAATAGTAATTCATTCAATTTATATAGCACATTTCATGAATTACTGACATTTCTTTTACTCTAAGACGCTTTGGATGACTAAATAGTCCTTCCACTTGACACAGTATGTTTATCACTTCTTGTTAAAATAAAACTTCTCTTCCAGGACAAAGGGTGGTGATACTGGATGAGCTGGAGGACGTCGAGTGTCTCGAGGGGGACACCGTCACGTTCCGGTGTCGGATCTGTCCAAGCGACTACATCTCCATCAAGTGGTACCTGGACGAGACCCTGCTCTACACCAATGACCTCAATGAGATCCAAGCGCTGCTGGGGGGATACCACATGCTCACCTTCAGGCAACTGGCCCGCAAAGACACTGGGACCATCTCCTTTGAGGCCGGGGACAAGAGATCCTACGCCTCACTGCTGGTTAGAGGTAGGACATTTGAGGATCATTAAGATAAATGCCTTGATTGTTATTGATTATTATGGGGTAGGATAGTGTAGAGGTTAGGGTGTCTGACTCAAACCCAGCTGAAAGGTACTGGGTTTCGATCCCCCAATGTCCACAGCTCACCTGTAGGCATCCAAGATGCCTAACGCCTACCTGCTCCTGAATGACATGCTGGATAAAAGCGCCTGCTAAATACTTTATTATTAATGTCAATATTTGCTGCTATTTTACTTGAGCAGTTGTACTGTTGTTGCCAATACATTAGCTTCCATCGTGAGTTGGTTTGAGGTTGCTTGATTCAGTTTGACTTATGTCTTCATCAGAGAGACGTCCGACCATCATCAAGTCTCTGGAGGACTGTGAGGCCATTGAAGGAGGCGGTCTGACGCTGTTCTGCGTCACCTCCAAACCGTGTCACATCCTGTGGTACAAAGATGGCTGCCAGATGTGGAACTCCTCCAGGTACTTTGCTGTCCGCTCGGGCTGCGAGGCCAGGCTGACTATCAGGGAGGTGTGCAGCAGCGACTGTGGCGTCTACGAATGCAGCGCCGGATCGGTCACCACCAGGGCTGTTGTAAGGGTCAAAGGTGAATACAATGTGAGATGATCACTGAGATGATTATTGATTATTGATTATTGAAGCACAATTGTTGGCTTCCATTACCATGCATCATGTCAACTGGGATTACTAACCGTCGAGGGGAAGCAATATATTGTGTTGAAATGATCATGTGTTGCCCACTTTTATACATATTCTGTACAAGTTATATAAGTTGTGCTAGCAGCAAAGCTAACAAAACAGAAGATAAAAAGATAAAAATGCAAGTTAAAGGTCAAGTAAAATGTCGATATGATTAACAATTAACATTTGTCTCTTATTTGAGATCCAAAAATCCAAAATGTCAGATGCCTAGTTACCCCTTTCTCACTTCCTGTTATTCTCCAGCCATCCCAGCAGAGTTCACACAGCTTCTCCAGGCTTTGGAGGCCAAGGAGGGGGAGACTGTGACTCTGAGCTGTGAATACTCTCTGCCCGGCGTCCTGTACCACTGGAGGAGAGGCCGGGAGAGCCTCAGAGCCGGAGACAAATACGTGATGAAACACAAGAAAACCACCATCTTCTTGACCATCAACACCCTCAGACCTCAGGACTCGGGGGACTACAGCTGTCACTGCAGAGAACACCACACCACTGCAAGCCTCAAAGTCATTGGTAAAGAAAGGTTGATATACAGTGATATTCAATCACTATACAGTGATTAAATATTCACGTGCAAAAATATTGCCTAAAATCCACACTGAACATACAAATCTTATATAGATCTGGATCTGGATCTGGATGTTTTAAAATGTTGATGATACTTGTAGTTCATGACTTTGTGGAAGTGTCTTTTTGGTTATACATGTCTGCAGTGTATATTTAGGGTGTCACAAAGAAGCATCCTAGAGAAAGATGCCCTAACGCCTTATCTGCTCCCCTATGTATCGGAATTCACTGTAACTCTGTAGCTTAATAAAATGTGTCTGCGGCTAAACGACTAACCAGTAAACCGTGAACGGATGATGAACGGATACACTCCCTCCCTGTTCCTCCTCAGCCATCCCCATCACGTTCACACAGCCGCTGAAGCATGTGCAGGTGGACGAAGGCATCAGCGTCACCCTGCGCTGTGAGCTGTCCAAGGCTGGCATAGCAGCAGAGTGGATGAAAGGAGCTGATCTGCTGAGGAATGGGATTAAGCACCAGATCAGGAGGAGGGAGACGACCCAAGAGCTGCTCCTCTGGAGGCCTGTGCCCAGGGATAGTGGCGTGTACAGCTGTGTGTGCGCTGATCAGAAGACGTCCGCTACAGTGACCATCATCGGTGGGGAGACGGAAAAGTGATGCTAATTGGTGTTAATGGTGGAAGGCTGTATCTTAATGGTTTAAGGTTTCATGGCTGCATGAAACCTGATACCCAGTGAAATGCATGTATTTATATAGTATTTTGCATACTATTTATCTCAAGGTTATATGTCTGCACTTATCTAACTTATGTAAATATGGGGCAGTTAGTCTAGTGGTTAGGAAGACTGTGACTCGAAAGGTTCTGGGTTCAAACCCCAATGTCCACAGTCTACCTGAGCAAGATGCCTAACCCCTACCTGCTCAAGAATGACATTTTTTTTAAAAAGTTGGTTTGGATAGAAGAGCCTGCTAAATGATGATTACAAATATAAATGTTAAATATATTTCAAATCTGTCTTGGTAAATTACTATTTGTGGTTCCTCAGCACTGCCTGTGACCTTCAAGCAGAAGTTGAAGAACGTGTTGATAGAGGAAGGCAGCAGTGCCACCTTCCGCTGTGAGCTGTCCAAGTCTGGACACGCAGTGGAGTGGAGGAGAGGAGGAGAAGAGGCCGTGGAGAACGGGGAGAAGTTCCACATGAGGCATAGAGACGTGCATGCCGAGCTGAAGATCCTGGACGTGACACCTGAAGACAGTAACATCTATACCTGCATCTGTGGGAACATCGACACCACCGCCACCCTCACTGTGAATGGTACAAAGTTGCCTGCTATTTTTGTATCGTTTATTTTATATAGCGGAATATTAACCAATGTCAGGATATATGGTATTATATTTTTTAAATAGTATCGTAATGTTGTAATGTATATGATCTACATTTAATCAATATTAAGACTCAAAGGGACAAGTCACAGTCCAAACAGGGAAATCAACCTCATATGTGCACTGTGATTTATCAGAAAGTTTAAAATACAGTACTAATATGCCAAGTTCTAACAATACAGTAGTTGTAATAGAAGGAGTTAAAAATCCTCAGTTGGACAAAAATATGTTCCTGTCTCTGTGTTGCACTAATCGTGAGCTAATCCGAAGCTGACCCACTAAATTGTCTTCCAGCCTTGCCTGTCTCCTTCAGACAAAAGTTGCAGAACGTCCAGATGAAGGAAGGGCTGAACGTGACCCTGCAGTGTGAGCTCTCCAGAGCTGGGGTAGCGGTGGAGTGGAGGCTGGGTGGAGATCTCCTGCAGAATGGAGAGAAGTTCCTGATCAAACAGAGAGGGTCTGTGCAGGAGCTGATCCTTAAAGATGTGGTCCTAGAGGACAGCGGGGTCTACGCGTGTGTATGTAGGGAGCAGAGGACCAAAGCCACAGTGAGGGTCATCGGTAGGTCTGGCTGGTGCATGAAGAGAAGAACCTCATTCTCCATGTGTGTTTGTTTTGTTTATTCCCATGGTGATAGTTCTAATATAAAATGCATATTTTTGGATGAATGAATGCACAAAGGGCACGATAGTCTAGTGGTGAGGGTGTTTGATTCCCAGCCGAAAGGCTCTGGGTTTGAACCCCAATGTCCACAGTCTACCCCGAGGCATCAATGAGCAACATGCCATCCTAACCCCTATCTGTGCCTTAATAATGTTTAATTATTTTCACATAATTTATTCACATATCTATTCATGTAAGTCATTTTGGATAAAAGCCAAACAACAAAATAATAAATAGTAATACATGAATACATATTGTATTTATTTTGACCAGTAGAACAATGAGGTCTTTGTTTTCTCTCCACCATTCGCCATTTGTTTTTGTTTTTTTAAACCTTTTTTGCATTCTCCCCGATTTTATATTCTTTTGTCATTATCTCGATTTCCCCTCAGCGGTCCCTGCTACGTTCAGAGCACGCCTGAAGAGCCAGGAGGGGGAAGAGGGCGGCAGCGTTGTGCTCCATTGTGAACTGTCCAAGAAGGGCGTGTCTGTGGAGTGGTGGAGAGGCGACAAGGTGCTCACCGAGGAGGTGTCCCGAGGCAAGTACCAGATGACCCTGGAGGGTCGCATGGCTCAGATGACCATTCTCAACCTACACCTAGAAGACACGGGGAAGTACAGCTGCACCGTCGGGGAGGAAAAGACCACCGCCGAGGTCACAGTGAGACGTACGTTTAATGTTATGTCACTGGGGGCCTGTTTTTATTATTATACTCATCATGTCTCTTATACTGTAGAAGAGAGATAATCGAAAATGGGATTCATATAATTCGTTGTTGTCTTTGCTGGTGATTTTAGAAATCAATGAAGCAAAACATTGCAAAACATTGCATTACAGATGACATTGCCCTTTAATATTGACAAGTCTC
>OMNR01039898.1:1868-14002 GCA_900303205.1 Mora moro
TATTATGTTTTGTGTTCCATAAAACATAGCATGGTGATGCTCGGTCGTATCTGTTGCGGAATCAAAACCACATACAAACTTCTAACACTTCTAACGTCCGTCATTCAAGTACACATTCAGGTGCTTTCACACCTAATGGTTCGGTAGACTCGGTCCGATTCGGGGGTGAGGTTGATACTTTGTCGCATTTTTCGCTTTGGTTCCCTTCGTGTTCACTCTGGACTTTTGTCAGGCGAACCACACGGTGTAAACAAATGCCTCGTGGTCGACCGGGTCGCTCGTCCATGGGACAGAAAATCAGAAGTAAACTCAACAAAAAACAACTTCCATTGTTGACAAAGCGTCTCGCCTTTTGTGCGACATTGATCTACCGTGCGACAGATCATTTACAACAGTTGTATAACTTCTGTGTGATGTGATCGCCAGACCATATTTCGATAAGGGCTCTAATCTCCTCATTGGCCCCATGGCTGACTCATTTCTCTTTCTTGTTTATGTCTACCTGACTCGATATTGATTTCCCAGTGCGTGGCAAAACGTACCACCTTCAAACCCATAATGAACTCTTTTTTTTGGTTCGCTCCAGGGTTTGATAAATATGCACCAAAAAGCACACTCAATGGCACACACGTCTCATATTCAAAGCAAAGCCAGTGTTGCTCTTAACAGTAAACCCAGCCAATAAAAACAAATATTTGCCTGCAATCAACATAGCCAATACGTTCACACGCCTCTGTGCTTTCTCTTCACCCAATTCCACAGGTGATGGCTTCATGAGGAACAATGTGACACACAGCATGACAAAACAGCCTGAGCTAGTGTGTCCGCAGACTATAGTTACTTTTTATCCAAAGAGACTTACGCTGAATTTTCTTCATTGGCAGGTAGCATCTGGTGCTTGTGTTCATTTGGTCATTAGGAGACAGTTCTGTGACTTCCAGAGAAAACAAACAAGAAAAAAATACTGCAGAACCCCGGACATTTCTACTCCTTTCGAGTCCCCTCTGAGAACCTCCTCTGGGTTCTCTGGGAGAACCTCCTCTGGGTTCTCTGGGAGAACCTCCTAGCCACGAGACTACTCTGCCCCATTGACCAAGTAGTCTACATCATTTACCATTTTAGTTATATGTGTGGGCAGGATAGTGTAGTGGCTAGGGTGCGTTTGGCTAACAGACGAAAAGGTTCAGCCCCCAATGTCTGTGAGCAAGCTGTCAAACCCCTTAGCTGTCAAAACCCTTACCTTGCTCTGAACTTTAACTGTAACTTTAACTGGTTCTTCTTTGGAAAGTTCAAGAGTTACAAAAGGAGTGTTGCACATACGTGACTGACAGATGTAAATAATAGTACAGGATGAAAGATAAAGTTTCAGGTTTCATTTCTTCTGTAGCTTCCAAGCTTCTGTCATTCACTTTCCCTCTTCTGGACATGTGTGTCAGCATGGCAGACATGTGGGTAGGGACCTAGATCTGTTTGTTTGTAGTTGTAGCACTTGGAGAAGTATATCCTGACCTTTTACACGTTCCAACATGATTTAAAATTATAGGTATTCATGTGGCATACCAAAGGATTGACTGTTTGTAAATGTCAGGCCAAAAAAGCTCTTTCAAAAGTAGATGCAATTATTGCAGTTTGTGAAAGACATTAAGTGCACCACTTTATTATCATCATAATTCACATGGTAGTTCCCGGATTTTGTAGGAGACGGGCAGAACATTTTTAAGGGATTTAAAAATGGGGATTCAACATCAAAAGAACACATTCCAAGGTTTTTATTAACATACTCTATATTTTCCAGTCTACAATAACCAGCGTTGCAACAAGCAACGTTGACCCGGTAGTATCTGGAGAACGTACAGGAGAGCGCCCCAAGCCGCTGGAGGGGATGTAGATGTACCCCAAGGGTACCTCCTCCCCCAGGTTTCCGTACGTATACTCCCTCCAGCAATCAAGGTGGTACTGTCGGCCCTGTTCCCCAGGGCCTCTAGAGACTCTAGAGTGTGGGGGGGGGGGGTCGACGATGTGTTTCCTGGCCCCTATCGTCCGAGGCTGGTCCGGGCCGCTCATACGGATGCGGTCGGACCACTTCTAAGGTAACCACCAGGGCGAGCTGATGGCTGGTGGAGCGGGAGTCATGTGCCCTGGTGGCTCCAGGCCGTCTCACATGTCCTCCTGCTTTGCAAAGAAGATATGAAGGAACAGAGCCCAGAGTGATTATATAGGCGTGTCACTTGGGCACCTGGGGTCACTGGGTGACTTTGTTGACTTTGTTGACTTTATTGCCGAAATTCTCAACTGTGCATTTACAATGTGGATAAACCCAGTGTGAAACACTGCCTCCGGCGGTCAGTCAGAATTATAAGATGCCTTCTTCCAAAACATATTTACAAAGAGAAAAATTGTTACTTCAAATTAATTTGTGCAACCACTGGATGTGTGCCAACAACAGGTGGAGTTGAACCTTTTAAGGACACACACACACACACACACACACACACACACACACACAGCAATGTGTGGTATTGGTGTGACGGCTGGGGTTCTAGCCACGCGTTATTTTACTTTTATTCATTTGAACATACATAATGCACAAAACGAATTAATCTTTGGCTCGCTGTAGGGAGGCATGCTGCCTAGTGTTAAAGCCTCCGACAACCAGTCAAAAAATAAAAAAAATGCATATATGATGTAATAGTTAAGTGTCTCATTGTGCATATACCAAAGTTTGAGTAGGAATAAATGTTTGAAGTGTTACGTCGTTTTGCTGATCAACACCAGCGTCATCAGGACTGTGTACGAGTGTCCGTGGCACACTTGATTGACATCTACCGGGCCACGCCTCCTTCAAATAATCTGACTACGAAACCAAAGTACAGGTAACACACATGAACACACCGTCGTGGGAAGTATACAAATGTCCATATTTGCATTGCAATAATAACCAATAAGTAATGAATAAAAAAATAAAGTCTCCAGTACATGTCGGTCCAACATGGCGTCGGGTGTTTTAAAACTTCAATCCTGTCCACGTTCTTACAGAGCATCCGTGGTCGGTAACAGTTGTTAAAATGGGATCGCTTTCTAGTCTATTGTGTTTGGTTAGCACAAGCTTCTTCTGTAGCTGCCGCAGACAATCGCGAACCCGTGGTTTGGTTTTGCTCATGGTATTTGTCAAACGTCCGCACTGCAGTGATATGAATATATGCAAATTCTTTGCATGCCGAAGCGAAAAAAGCTTTCGCTGCATCTGATTGGTTGATTGGTTGGTTTCTCGTTCGTCTATGGACCGATTGGGTCAAGAGTTTGCCGACGTCGACGAATCCCTTTTTAATTTGACCTGGTATCAGAAAGCGCACAAATAAAGAAGTGACAACATTTTACAGTTCACATTTGGAATAATATGAATTCTTATGACTTGTTTTAATGATTATAGGATTATTAGCTCATTAGTATGCAGGGCTGGTGTTCATACCAGCTACCCGCTAAGGATGAGCTACCCGTAGCTTGAACTTGGCAGACTACGCTGTCAAACTGAAAATAAAATTCTTAACTAAATTATTGAACATTTAACCAATGCATTAGTCCGATAAAATATAGTGCCTCGTCACAAGCTACTTCAATTAAAACAAAGAAAAATAGCTTATGATTTCAAAGGTTCTACAACCGTGGTTTGACTCAGTAACCCAAATAACTCATTGTCTACTAGTCGCCGTTTAATATCCTAGCTTGTCATGTCAAATATAAGTAGGCCGAATTAGAACCGGCTGCTACGTAAAATTGGTTAGCTATACTATAATGTAGCTGGCTCCCTCCGATGAACGAAAATATTAAAGACATAAGCTTCTGCTGGAGGTTCAGTCGAGGTAACGGTAGTGAGGGGGAATGTCCTCGTGAGACTATGGGAAGAGAGAGGGTCTCAAGAGCCATCGGAACAGATTGTTGTGCTCCCTGGGCGGAGGACGTTGGTGTGGAAGGAGAGCCATGAAGCAGTAGGCCATTTGGCAGGTGGCAAAACTCCCCTTTACAGCGACGATTCCACTGGCCTGGACCAGGAGAAGACATTCATCAGTGGTCTGTAAACTGTGGTTAGTGCCTGTTCCCCCATGAGCCCAGCCAGAGGTATGGGCTCCTTTAAACCCCATTGATACCTCTTACCCCTCAAGAGACCGTAGCAGTGGACTATCTGTCCGTAGGACGGCAAGGAGATCCATATATTTTGGTTGCTGTAGATGTTTTCCCCAGGTTTGCATGGACGGTTCCGACCAAAGACCAGACTGCTGTGACAACCGCCCAGGGCTCTGTGGAAGTACATCATGCGGCCTTTTGGCTGTCCAGAACTACACCAAACCACAACTTTCATGTCAACAAATCCGGAAAAGTGGCAGGCAGGCAGGCAGGCAGGCAGGCAACCACCGTGGTTGAACCACTGATCTGGCATCATGTGTGAGTGAGGAACCAGGGTAGCTGCAGAGTTGACGAGGAGGTGGATGGCAGGTGTGAGGCTTGGAACAGGTGAATGGAATGAGTATCAATCAGGGAGCCAGGAGAAT
Source organism: Mora moro (assembly GCA_900303205.1). Classification (NCBI taxonomy): domain Eukaryota; kingdom Metazoa; phylum Chordata; class Actinopteri; order Gadiformes; family Moridae; genus Mora; species Mora moro. The sequence continues at coordinate 6,416 of OMNR01039898.1, forward strand.
GAATGGAGCGCCACGCCCACCGCACAGACACACACACACACACACACACACACACACACACACCGGGAGAGGGAGACAGACAGGGGAACTCAGGACACAGGGGAGGGAAATCACAAGAAACACAAGGAATAACTGGAGGCGCGGCCATGGGTCGTCATCGTCTACGTCGCTTGCCGGGGGTTCGCCGATTTTGCTTCGTTGTTCTCGAACCAAACCGAGCAAATCCGGGAGGTGAGCTTGCGAGGTTGAGGCTGGCTTCGTGTGTGTTCACCGTGTATTTCACAAGAGTGCAAAAAAATACTGAGGGTAAGTCTGAGCGGGCAACACAGTAAGTGAGTACAGGAAGTGCATATGCCGTGATTTTAAACAAAATGTACAATTAGTGCAGTTTGAGTTAAGTATGCACAAGGTATAACCTACCGTTGTGCATTCGCAAGTTCACTCTACCATACCTACCTACCGTTAGTAGGATAGTAGAGTTATATGGGTATTATAAATTATATGGGTGAAAAAAACCCAGAAAGGTTGGCTTGCTGTACTGCATTTTAACATTGGTTTATCATGTTATCATTAACCTGTCATCACCAATTATATATAAAGCCTGGAAATTAGCAACTTGTTCTCTTTCTACAAGATCTCATGCAGTCTGTGTTTCTATTACAAAACAATAAAAGAATATAAAGCAATATTAATCTGCTCTCAGTTCCTCCTCCTTATAACTAAATTATAGTTCTTTGCAAATAATTCATTTTAATTAGCGTCTCCAATAAATATTGTTTGGTTTGAAGGTGTTGGATTTGAGGTGAGCTTTAATCTCGAGAGGTGCATGTGAAGAACCTTCTAGCCCACAGGCTCTTGGGAAGTGGCCAGCATGTCGTTTTCATCCAAGCCAGCCTCATCTTGTTGCTTCTCCTTCAATCCAGTTTAAAAGAAGATTGCATTACACTGCCAGGAAGCCAGGGTGTAAATTCCTTCCTTCCTTTCCTATCTGCAGAATGAAGTCCTATGCAAACAGTTAATCCTAGCTGTTGGGGGGAAAAGCAAACACAGCACGCCATTGCTGGAAATGTAAAGTCAAATTACAGCACATACAGGAGCATGAATCTATCATATCTATGACTCTGTTGTTATTTGTAATCAAAATAAACGTGTGTGTGGAATAAAAAAGTAAAAATAAGATTGAATCTGTAATGTTTTGTACAGTGTGGTAAGTTGTGCATTGAGTAGCCGTCGGAGCAACGCGGTGAGTCTGTCGTCACCTGCGTAGCCCACAGAGGCCGCTGCCGTAACTTAGGCGCACCTGTCCAAAAATGCAGCTACGCGTCGGGGCGTTAAGACGTACGGGCGAAGACTCAGGGGTGTGTCCAGACTCATTGAGTCCCAACACTGTCCCTTTGCGGAGAAGTGCGGAGAATGCACATGGCTCACTTCACGAAATTGCTGATATTAATCATCAAGCGTAAAATTGTAAGAGTGTAAAAGTGGGTAAAAAAAAGTGTAAAAAAGCTAACAGTCAATTGAACCAGCCATTGTCTCACCAGCAAGACAGCTTTTATTTTCAAGCCCAGTGAGAAAGGAGGGTACAAGCGTGCCTGCAATAACATCGATTAAGGTTTGCTGAAAAGGAGAACCGACTCAACGATTTGCGTGTCTTGTGCTTTACCAGAATAATACTATTAGCGATTGGAAACAAAAATAAAACGTTTTTTAGAGCTCTCGAGAACGACTGCATCATAAACTATAGGGATACATAGATGCATTCAAATGTACGTTTTTGATCCGTGAAGCCATCAGTGTATACATATAAACGTGCAGATGTGAAATTTAGCACAGGTTTTAGGATATGTTGTACCTGCGGATCTTTTGCGCCATCTAGAGGCCAACAGTGTGTACATGTGAAGAGACGGCGCAGTGTTCTCCCGCAGCAGGTAGGTCTTTAAACGGCGAACACACTACAGGCCTCGTCGAGTGGCTGCCTTACCTTTGCCACACGGGCATGACGTTAATTCATTTGCATGGCAGTTCAGAACATACAAGAAAGAGAACAAAACCGATGTTTTGCAAAGATATGTTTTTAACAGAACTAGGGTGGTACTGCAGGGATGAAAAATGAACAAAAAGCGTATTACCTCCGGCAAGGAGGTATGTTTTGCCCCGTCTGTGTGTCTGTGTGCGGGATATCTCAAAAAGTTGAGCAATGTTGTACCAAATTTGGTGGGCCAAGTAAGAAGTGATTAACTTTTCATGCAAATCAGCCAAAGTTTAGTTTCATGCTTTAGTTGAGTGGGAGTACAGAGAGAGAAATGCAATGCAATGTCATGGGAACCCCTCTGAACCATTATATTCCAAATTAAACTAACCATTTCTGCTACCTACAACGCTACTTAGTTTGTCTATCCAGAAGCCTCTTGTAGTCAGCCATCTTGTCAGCCAGCATCTGATACTTGTGTTCATTTACTATTTAGTTATTTAGAAGAGACTTTTATCCAAAGAGACAGATGCATGTCCTTTATGAGCAGGTAGGGGTTAGGCACCTCGCTCAATGACTCAATGCCTACAGGTAGGTTATAGACAGGTTGGGGATCAAACTAAGAGAGTTTTGGCTGGGAATCTAAAACACCCTACTACTCATAATTCACACCATGAGTATGTTTTAAAGGGTCAAGTTAATGAAATGGCTTGTCATGGCTAATCAGCATTACACCTGGTAAAGCAGGGGCCCTTTAAATTGGTGTACGAGAGACCTGGAGGTTACTTTCAGTTGTCATGATCGCAGAGACACAGGAAGTGCAATTGCCCAAAACAGCAAATACAGACAATGAGCCTTGTTTGTTCTTTAGACATTTATTTACTGATTTTTAGTGAAAAGCTTTTTCATGAACGTGTTCAGCCCAAATGTTGTCAGTGTTATGAATTTTGGGTGCTGCTGTGGACCACCTTCCCATCCACAATCTCCTCAGTGATGACTATGATCTTGCGGGTTGTGCTGGTCTCGGTAGCATAGCTGGGAAACAAAGAATATTGATTTAAAAACTTTCATAATGGCATTCATCTTATTTCCTTTCCAAGGCTGTCAATAGGAAAAAGTGGGGGACATCCCACCAACAAACAGCCATTCAGACATTTGCCGTTGAATCCAAAAGTTTGATGGACGACTGAGTTTGGCGTGTGGACTTAACGACATAATCGTTGAGCGACATAATCCTATAATCCGACTACAATAGGAGACTCATCCTTACAGCTCTCCGTCCATCAGCCTCCTGTACTCGGCGATCTCCAGCTCCAGCCTGGTCTTGATGTCCAGCAGTATCTGGTACTGCTCTCTCTGGGAAGTCAGGCCAGCCCTCAGGTCAACCAGCTGTTCCTCCAGAGCCGACACCTGTCTCTGGTAGCCTGCCAGCATGTTGCTATACCTGCCCTGGGTGTCTCCCAGGCTGCATCGCAGGGATTCAATCTGTTGGAGAAAAAGAAGTCAGAATCCATAATGTTGTGATCCTGTGTTCCTGTTCACATCAACCAAAACCCAGAAATACCTGTACATGCCATACATGTCATTAAGGAGTAGGCAGGCGGTTAGGGCATCTTGCTCAAGGATCACTACCGGTAGACTGTGGACATTGGCGTTTGAACCCAGAACCTTTTGACTTGGAATTTAAACAGTCAAACACCCTGACCAAATGTAGACTATTCTGCCCCTTTGTGTCTTATTGGAATTATTTTCTATTCTATCCCATTCTATACAATCCCATTCTGTTCTATCCCACTCTGCTCTGAATAGCGTTGCATTGAAAGGTTTTGGGGTCTTACCATGCTGAGTTGAGCTTGGAGGTCAATCTCCAGGCTGACCTCTGTGCGTCGAACCTCTGTGATCTCGCTCTTGGAAGATTCAAGAGTCACAGTCCTCGCAGAGACTTCGTTGTTGAGTGCGGTGGTCTGGAGATTAAGAAGAATATTAAAAACATTGTAGAGAAATGTAACAAATGTGGAGTGTGTGGTTAAGTGTTTAAGCATAATGGGTGGAGAAAAGCTACATACAACAGGCACACAGGATAAACCAGCTCTCAACCACACACACTCAAGAGGGTTCAGACATGTCAGCAGGTAACACCTGCTCTGCTTGAAAAACCTTGCCAACTCTACAATAAACTGGTTTCTACACAACATCCACCTGTGTCCTGTGTGGTGGAGGAGCCCAGCAAAGCCGTTATATGTTATAGTATAAATAACTTTTACAAATATTAAGCATATGGGGAAGGAAAGGAAAAATACCATAAGGAATCAAAAAAAGAGAAGAAACCAAAAGAAACCCTTTAACAATGTGCAGGTTTGAAGCATGACATGGTCTAGCCAGCCCACCTTGGTCTGGAACCAGGCCTCCAGGTCATTGTGGCTCTTCTCCGTCACTCCCTCGTAGTACTTCCTGATCTCATCCATCCGAGCGGACAGGTCCTCCTGTGGTGCAGCGTCCACCTCCACATTCACCTGACCTCCCATTTGGGAACGGATAGCCAGCAGGTCCTAGAAAAGCACACACAAAATCACACACACACACGTCAAGAAAAACACTCAACAACCGCTTGATGGAACTGTTTAACAATCTGGTCTGCACTGGTCATGTTGAGGGGATGGATAGTAAGCATTTCCATTTTCCCATGGTCCCCGTGATGTACACAGGGTCTCTTGTTTTCTATTGCATTGACTTACCTCCTTGTGGGTGTTCATCATCTTGATGCGCTCGATGGTAAGCTCCTCAATGTCTTGCTCCAGGCTGTACTTGTCCTTGGTCACATTATCCAGAACCGCTCTGAGACCACTTATGTCTGCGTCCACCATCTGATGCATGCCCAGCTCGTTGTCATACCTGGATGATGAAATTCATGCCGATGAGTCCACGGGGATAATATTCAATGAATAAGCAGATGTCAAATTGCCAGGCATGTTTAGTGCATGGATTGACTTGTGTCAATATATATGTGTTTAAGGACGACATCATGGAATCAACACAAGGTGAACTCACTTCATTTTGAAGTCGTCAGCGGCAAGTTGGGCATTGTCAATAGACAATAAGATACCAGCGTTTCCACGGATGGCTAAGGCAATCTGAAAGAATGGTTGAACAGAAGAGAAAGTACAGTCTTATTGGGCTATGTCTAACAAACTATGTCGTTAATAAGGGGAGTTAAGGCACTTTGGGAAAACACATTTTGGGGATTGTTCCTCTGATCCCCCATTATAGCTCATATATGACATATTGAAAATGCATTGCCTATTGTCAGCATTTTCATATATATTCTTTCGGTTATCTAATATAACTTTTACACATACCAACCTAAGGAAAGCCTTTGGCTGCCTACTTTAATGTAATGTCCCATTGAATTGATGGAAGTTAGGGAAGTTGTTTCATATGGCCCATTATTTAGATAGTTACTCCCCATTTTTGAGAACTTTAAATCTTTTGAATGGTGGAAATTACATTCAAGTCAATAAAGCACCAAACTCTTACCAGGGACTGAATTTTGTTGATTTCGACCCGGAAGGCAGTACAGTCGTGGGCCTCCGGCAACAACTTGCTCTCCATGAAGTTCCTGATCTTCAGCTCCAGCTCGGCATTGGCCGTCTCCAGGCTGCGCACCTTCTCCAGGTAGCTGGCCAGACGGTTGTTCAGGTTCTGCATGGTGGCCTTCTCGCTGACGGATTGGTTCATGGAGCTGGCCCGGTTGAATGAGGCCTGGCTGATGCGAACGCCGAAGCCCCCTGCGCCACCATACATGCTGCCGGTGCCGGCTTCGGCTCCGAAGGCCTGGAGACCAGAGGAGCCTGAGGAGGAAGACATCATCATGGAGCTCCTCATGGGAGAGCCAGTGGAGTAGCTGCTGCGGCTGGAGAAGGAGGCCATTGAGTCTGTTGTTGTTGTTGTTGTTGTTGTTGTTGTTGCTGCTGCTGCTGCTGCTCTGCTGGTCAGTTGCCTGAGTGAGTTGGTGAAGAGGCAAGCCTCTTTTATGTGCTGACTCCTGGCCGGTCAGTCAGTGATTTACATGAGGAATAGTTCTAAAATGCAGCCCAGGGCAAGGAATCTGGACCAACACAGCAGGGTCGAGCAGGTATTCCTAGGGTTGCTGTGGTTTGACCACATTCCCCCCCCTCCCCCCAGGCAGCATTGTTATAACTAGTCTGGTCACTCTCAGGGGCTGTGACCAGCTAGTCCTGTCCCTTAAAGCTTGAGGCATGGCCATCTAAGGACAGGTTCGTCATTATGCTGAATTCCATCAGAATATCGTGCCTTTTATAGTGAAATAACGACCATTTAAGTGCATACCATACAAGTCCATGAATTTCTAAAATGAATAGTTTTGTTTTTAATAACATGGCTGACATCTTAAAACATAAGGTGTTTTGCCAAAGCAAAATTATTAGTTTTAGAAAAAACAAAAAAGATTTGATCCATGGTCCACGTTGTGGCTGTAGTTGGTGTCGGTGGGTGGGCGATAGGGGGTTTCACTTGGTTTATTCTTTCACTTCAACTCACTTATTGGCAGACTACATACATGTGTTCACTATTAGATTCAACCTGACAGTTTCATTCAGCCGTGTTCATCAGGAAACGCTATGTATGCTACGCATGCAACCCTGAGGGATGCCCCCCTACTTCTGCATTGCTTGGAGCAGTTGGCCAGTTGTTCTTCATTCCATTCTTCTGGAACATCCCGGCCCATACAGTCATATATGACTATCATAGTAACCAACATAACTCTGACTCTAACTTATACCACATGAGTGGCAGGTATTCATTTCATAAATAATGACATCATTTCAATGCCACCTTTGTTGCTTAAGAAATTCCTGAAATTATTGCAATCCCTCTTTCCTCTTTTCTTTCCTCATTCCTCTGCGTTTTATCAGAGGATATCGCCATCTGCAATATTCAAATTAATAAAAAAAAGAAACCAAATGCAACCAAATGTACTGCAAAACGTTGGAACTACCAGAATTAGAGACTACAACAAATGTTGTGTGGCTTGGACTGTGTGACACACACCCACACACACACACATATATATATATATATATATATATATATATATTTTATTTATTATTATTATTATTATTTAACGTTTCACTTAACATTTCACGTCACATTTCACTTACATATTTATATTTATATTCTATACTCCATGTGTATATTAGACTGTATTTAGTGTATAATTTCTGTATATTTAGACTGTATTTAGTGTATAATTTCTCCTTCTTTGTATTTCTCCTTCTTGTATTGCACTGTTGCACTTTAATTTCCCTCGGGATCAATAAAGTTCTTGAATCTTGAATCTTGAATCTTGAATTGGCTCACCGGTTAGCTTAAGTGGTAAAGAGGCTGAAGCGCTTTGCCGGTTCGACCCTCCTCGGTCCTCCTCGCTAAGTGAAAGACACCCGACCCCTTGTGTGCTTCCAAGGAGCAAGTCCTTGGCTGGCGGACACACCAGGGGTCAGTGTGTGTCTCTGTGAATAGGAGACAATTGTAGAGAGGTGCTACGAGTGGCCCCTGGGGTTAGAAAAGTGATATTTAAATGCTAACCATATTAATCCCACTTT
>OMNR01040013.1:0-18625 GCA_900303205.1 Mora moro
CAGAGAGAAGAGAAAATGAGAGAGGGGAGAGAGAGACAGAGGGAGAGAGATTTTTTAACCCTATTGCATTAAGTATTGCCTTTATATATACATACAAATACTAACTATATTTATTAATTTTATATACGTATGTATTTTAATAATTATTTTCCTTTGGTTTAATGAATTATAGTGTTATTTAATATTATTAGTGTTTTTTTTATATGCATTAGTATTTATAATAAATAGCCTAATAGTAATTTTCCTGTTGAAGGACAATTTGCAATAAAAAACAAACGCAATTTGTGTACTGGTTCCAGTTATTTTTGGAATAATTTGCAGGTCCCGCAGTTGTTTCTTGTGTGCACATATCGCCAGAGAAAGGCATTACTGCAATAGGTCTATTGAGTAATAACCAGCCATATTTCCATCTTTATAAGGCTACATCATGACTTTTCTGTGTAACACTGCCACATTCCACACCTGTAATTAGGCCTATCAATATCAACACTATTTGGCAGGCCTAGTTCTTTATGATTTAGGTGTTCATTTAGTTGAAGTTTCGGAACATGCTCTATTTTTTCAATTTTTTTTTCATATTTAATATTCCTATTTTTTTTAAAATATTGAGACAAATAAATAGTTTTGGCTACATGATATTCCAAATACGCTTTTGTCCAAATGTAAAGGGCCAATTGAACAACGGTAGGCCTGTATGGCAGCACAGGGGGGCCTCATTTTACACTCAACGTTCAAACATCCATAAATATGTTTAGGCCTACAATTATCGACGAATAGGCCTAGGCATATCTTTTTTTGTGTGAACTAGCCATCTGACACGGAATATCATGTAGGCCTAATAATAGTTCGTCTACTTGAATTGCTTCTCTTATGAATAAATAACTAAAGGAATAGAGAGGAGACGAGAGAGAGAGAGGCCTACCGTAGGCCTGCGTCTGGGGAGTTGGAAAACGATTCTTGTGTTCACGACATCGATTTTCCATTGCTATTGTTGTAATATCAATAAGATGGTCTACATCTAAAATCTATAGAGTATGCGAGGGGATGTGCTCTTAAAGATGCGTAAAGATTCGTTTTGGTGAGGGGATATTGGGTTTCCTTTTGGTGAGGGGATATTGGGTTTCCTTTTGGTGAGGGGATATTGGGTTTCCTATTTGTAGGTTACACACAACACAACAGAGTTTCGAGTAGGCCAATCACTTTTGGTACCTTTGTGCTAGTTTGCACCGTTTGGTACAGATTCATATTTGAAGGGCCTCATGGACTTCCACGCGTCTGTCCACTTTAAGACCATCAGCGCCACCTACTGACAACCTCTGTAGAATATAATTTGTTAGCCGTTAATCATCGTCGAAAAGTTCATTATAGTCAAATCTTGGGTAGGTTATGTAAATACGTGTGCCTACGCTGTTGGGTTTTAAGTCGCCTACGTCCTATTGTTTGACGGCGGAAAGGTGACGTGACCGCGATACCACAAAACTACATTTCCCAGGCCAGCGCAATTGTTGACCGACGAACTATTGCGCAACACGAAAAAGTATCGCTCGTCTCTCTCACGGCAGTAGTAGTCAAAAGCGCCACATACACGTCTGGAAACCGTAAGTAACAACACACCTGCAGACTGTGTACCTTGTGTACCCCTCTGGTTTCACCCCTTGATGTGCGTTTGATGAGGGTATGTCGTAGTCTGTGGACACATACACACGATTCAGTAGTCTAAACAGTTAGGCCTCCGTTGTTGTTGTTGCGTAGTTCTCTCTCTACTCAACGTGTTTCTGCAGACGTATCGGAACTAGTGGACACAATGAGTCGGATCATCTCAATCATATATGAGAAAGGGGGGCTTTTAGTGAGAAAATCACCGAGTAGTCTACGCTACGAGTTCGGCGTAAACAGAAAGTGAAAGCTACTGTGAGGAGGAGAGTTTCCAGACCGCTTTGGATAAACATTACGCACTTGGACATAACCCACGGTCGCCTGTCTCCCCTGTTGCCGCCCGCCAGGCTTAAGGAAACCTAACTTTCTATATTCATCGGGTCGCCGTCTTGGTTCACAGTGCGCCGTGTCTGGATTACAGAGATCAGTGTGTTGGGAACTTCACTGACGGTGCAGAAATGGCATCGCCGTCGACCTTCTCCCAGGTTGTCTTCAACGACACCCCTAAAACATACACCAGGTCGACCACTGTCACCTGCCACTACACTTTGGCCGTGGGGTTTCAACCCACCACTAGGGACTGGGTAGGGATATTTAAGGTGAGTGATGTATTTAAAGTGCTTTTGACCCAACGTCATTTCCCAGGACGTCACACGCGTGTTCACGTGGCCTGTGTTTGTTTGTTTTTTTTACAGGTAGGGTGGAGCACAACAAAAGATTATTATAGCTTTGTTTGGGTGGATCCACCGGCAGATATGGTTGAGCGAGCGCCTGTGAGAAAACAATCTCTGTTTATCGGTGAGTGTGTTTCATTTTCACATACTTCTATTGTATGTACAGGCTATTCTCAAGTGTCTGCAGGAGTTTGAACTCATCATTGTTGTTCTTTCAGAATACTACCTGCCCAAGGAAGAGTCTGAGTTCTACCAGTTCTGCTACGTGGACAGCGGCGGCCATGTGAAAGGAGCCAGCACACCATTCAGCTTCCAAATCCAAGTTGAGAGTTTGGACTGCAGCCTGGAAACAGACCTACTGGTGGTTACAACACAGGTATGAAGTACAAGTCAGCCAACCAAAAAAAGATCGGCAATGAAATTGGAAATAATATGTACAAGCTGGCAATCAATATAGGTATTTGTATTTATGTACACAACTAAACTATCAACACTAAACTATCCATTTTAAGCGTTTAAAACGCAGGGAGTGCTGGATAAATGTATAACAAGACAAGTTGCGTCAAAGAGCAGGGACTGCTACTTTAAATAAAGTTGCGTCGCGGTCTGACCTCTAAGCTAAGTAACGTTGGCATGAAATCACACATGACAAATATTGACATACAATTTTAACTCAGGTTGAAGTTGACCAAAGTGCACGAGAGAAAGAGGAGTTGAAGGAGACCCTGGATCAGTTGAGAATGGGATCCCGCAGCGTGCAGAGAGCTCTGGAGGAGAAAGAGCAGGAAGTGGCCGGCCTGAAGGTCTGATTATTTTAACATTTAACTATTTAACTAACTATTTATTTAATCATGAATTGAACGTTAAAGCAATACTTACATTCTTTCCTAAATGTAATGGTTCTGTTAAAAATGAAGTAAAAAGTCTTTCCTGTATTTGACGGTGGGTAAGTGGATAATAAATTATATAAATATAATATAATACTATATAAATATATTATAATAACAACAGGAACAGAACAAAGAGCGAGCCCAGAAGGAATCTGAACTCGTGGAGGAACTGAACCAAGCGAGGAGACAAACGGAAAGCTTGGCTCGCTGTTTGAAAGAGAAAGAGCAAGAAGCAGAGCGCCTCATGGTCAGTGTTCCCCGAGCGCTGTGTCCAGACCCGCGCGTTTTTCATCCACATCTCCGCCTTGACTTTAATCTTGTCTCCATTCAAGGAGGAGCTATTGATCCAAGCCAAAACCCACCTGGAGCGTGATCAGCACAATGCCAGCGAGAAGGAAACGCCAGAGATAAATACAGCCGTAAGTGAATTGGAATCTATTTGACAGATCATGTCAGACCCTTTTAGCCCCCCGGGGGGGCCTGCGGTCCGGCGTGTCTCCCGCCTCGTTCGCATTCCATCCCCCCGCGCGTCTTCCCCGACGTGTCTCACCGCTGCGTCTCGTCCGCAGTCTGAGTCGGCGGAGCTCCGGGAGAAATATGACCAGGCGGTCGTCCACATCGGCCAGTTGAAGGCAGAGCTAGAGCAGCGAAGAGAACGTGCCGCCCAGAGTGAAAAGGTTGCAGCGTGAGTCACGACAACACAACACGGACATCTAGAATACACAGAGGATACAGAAAGTAATACAATACAAAAGAAAAATGCCACCAAATATGATGCATTATTTATTATACTTGCTGGTTGTTATTTTGAGTGCGAGGGGCATTCATGCGTGTCTCTGTGTGTTTTTAAGGCTGAAACCTAAAGTCAGAGGAGAGGAGGAGAAGGAGGAGCTGATCAGACTAAAAGATAGGATTCAGCTCCTTGAGGTACTTTACTACTACTTTGCTATACATATCAATAACTAATAACAATAAGGAAAGATGTGGTGTGCAATTTAAAACATGCCTGTGAACAGAGCTGAGCTGCACTTAAAGGTACTATATGTAACACATTTACTGTACTGAATCATAATCAATGACCATGATGTGTCATTAGAGATTAAGGAAACACTAGATCAGTCTACCAGCCTACCCAGTGGACTGTACCAACTGCTAGGCTTGCCTTGCCATCATACGTCAGGGTGGACACTCCCACTGGGGATGTCACTATGTCACAATGACAATTTTAGTCACATGACAATTTAGTAGCAGCTTGTAATGGCTAATCACACTCACACCTGGGGGTAGAATAGGGGGCCTTTAAAATATATCTGTACGAATGGCCTGCACCACGCTTTCCAGGTGGACCTAAAATGCAGTGAGAGGGATAAAGAGAGGCTCTCTGCTGAGCTGAACCAGTCGAAGTGCCTCACCCTCGACAAGGCACGGCTGGAGAGCGAGAACCAGGAGCTGCGTAAGAGCCTCTCCCAGCAGGAGTCCCGTTGCAACCGCCCAGATCAGGATTACGAGGTAAAATCTGATGTTTCCTTTTGTTGCATGACATGTGCAGGTTATCCAGCATGGGGGCAGGGTAGTGTAGTGGCTAGGGTCTTTGATGACATGTATCTTCTACCAAATAGTGGAATCAATTGACAAAAAACATGTTCACTAATAGTAATGAAATATTTCCTTTTGTTGCATTATATACTGTGCAGATTATCCACATGTCTAAATTATGTTCTGTTCTGATGCACCTTAGGTACAATGCAACACCATGATTGGCCAGTTAGAAAACGCCCGGACACAACTGGCCAATGAGAGGAAGGAGGAGGAGCTGATCAGACTAAAAGATATGATTCAGCTCCTTGAGGTACTTTACTACTTTGCTATACATATTAATAACTAATTAATAACTAATAACAATAAGGAAAGATGGCGTTGGTACAAACTGTGGTGTGCAATTTAAAACATGCCTGTGAACAGAGCTGAGCTGCACTTAAAAGTGCTATATGTAACACATTTACTGTACTGAATCATAATCAATGACCATGATGTGTCATTAGAGATTAAGGAAACACGCAAGCCAAAATACTTCTCTGACAACAATGCTACAGCCAGTGTGTTCTTTGTGACATAGTGCCATCACAAGTCCACCAGCATACCCAGCGGACTGTACCAACTGCTAGGCTTACCTATCCATCGTACGTCAGGGTGGACACTCCCACTGGGGATGTCACTATGTCACAATGACAATTTTAGTCACATGACAATTTAGTAGCGGCTTGTAATGGCTAATCACACTCACACCTGGTGGTAGAATAGGGGGCCCTTTAAAATATATCTGTACGAATGGCCTGTGCCACGCTTTCCAGGTGGACCTAAAATGCAGTGAGAAGGATAAAGAGAGGCTCTCTGCTGAGCTGAACCAGTCGAAGTGCCTCACCCTCGACAAGGCGCGGCTGGAGAGCGAGAACCAGGAGCTGCGTAAGAGCCTCTCCCAGCAGGAGTCCCGTTGCAACCGCCCAGAGGTGAAATCAATGAAGAAATGTCCACCCGTTGCACTGTGATATTTCCTTTTGTTGCATGACATGTGCTGGTTATCCAGCATGGGGGCAGGGTAGTGTAGTGGCTAGGGTCTTTGATGACATGTATCTTAAGAAATAACTCAAAAGTCACTTTGGACCAAATTATCTGCTAAATATCAAATAGTGAAATCAATCGACCAAAAACATGTTAACACTAATAGTAATGAAATATTTCCTTTTTTTGCATTACATACTGTGCAGATTATCCACATGTCTAAATTATCTTCCTGTTAGGCACAATGCAACACCATGATGCACCAGTTAGAAAACGCCCGGACACAACTGGTCAATGAGAGGAAGGAGTCCAACAGCAAGAGAAGGCGTGCCGAGGAAGCCGAGAGAGAGTTGCTGGCCACGAAGGAGCAGTTGCATAACACAGCCATGGAAATCGATCGGATCAAACAACAAAACACCCAACTAAAGGTCCATATGAAGCGTTTGTCCAGCTATATCTCTGTGGTGCAGATTCTTCATGATTCTCCTGTCTCATTTGTTTTTTCTTTCAGTTCCGTCTTACCGAGTCACATGGAATTATATCGGAAAAAGATGCCGAGATTGTGGAGATCAATGAAATCATCGAGCTTCGGGAGAACAGGCTAAAGATCCAACACAAAGAGAAAGAACAGCTTATGGGAGACAACCAGGTAAAAAATTATAATAAACATACATGGTGATGTTTCTTTCTAGACAAAGTTTGTTTAAGGATAATGTAGGATATTATATTAAAGGAGCAGTAGGCAACATTTAGAGGAAATTCCACTAACTGACAAGAATTTGAAAAGAAAAAAAACCCTTCCCCTTGCCCTAAGCCCCTCCCACCAAATGACGTCCAATCGTGCACGCGCAGATCAGCGTAGCTGGGCAGAGAAAGGCAACCAGCCGGCAGCCATCGTGATTCTAACTCGAACTTCATTCATTCACAGCGGCTGATGACAAATGTTGAAGAGCTCCGCAGAGAACTGATGGATTTTCAGGCCGCAGTGAGCGCAGGCTGCTCACAGCCCGAGCGGCCGGCTGGCAGCCCACCCCGCGACACGTTTAGCCCCCCTCATGGGCAAGAGCAAAATGCACTTCCACAGTCTTTCCAGTTTGAGGAGCCACACAACATCGCAGGTAAGCGCTCCTTCGCTCACTTTCTTTTTGTTAACTGTGAAAGAACAACAACGTTGCATTTTCAACGTGTGAAATGACATGTCGAGTCGCGTGTGTACTCAAGTCACACTGGTTGTTTTTTTTTCCCCCACAGGGATGGGTCCCAACACACAAGAAAGGGTATGTAAATGATAAAGACGTTTGCTGACGTAGTAGTCCCACAAATCAGACGTCTGAAGACAAACAAGCTCAAATCTGGGTGAACGGGGCGTTTCATTTTCTTTCGTTTCAAATTTATTTTCGACCAATCATGTTGCCGGGGGCGGGGATCTGTAGATGTGCGTTACATGGAATGGGTCTCTACTGGAAACAACCTGACCGGCAAAACCACAACAAACGTGATATGGCTGACCGTTAATCTTGGATCCAGAAGAGGACTGATAACTAGAACGATAGCATCGCCTTCCCGTTGTCGGTATCCCTCCTTGGCCAACAGCCAATGCCAAAGTCGGCCGGCACTGCTAAACCTTTCCCATAGCAGGTGGGAAGTCCGGACACCAACGTCCTTAGACAAAGTGTCTGTAAAGGTTTAAAATCAAACCTGTGTAGTAGACTGGCCACTGTAGAAATCTTCTGAAACCTCCGTCTTACACTTGCGAATAAGTTTATCTTTGGAAGAATATATCCGTAATGAAACACGGATATATCCGTAAACAAAACAGGCGCCCGTGTAGTCTCCGGCTATAACTTTGTCGAACTTCTGGATCCGAGACTACTGACGTAGTGACTGTTAACTTGAAATCAAAGGCAGTTGAGACGACTCAAATGTAAAAAGATAGCATTCAGGTAATTGATTCATCGGTTTGCTTATGGCAGTATCCGCATCGTCGGTAACCTAGGGCAAGCTACATGTGTAAGCATATTCATGCAAAAATAACAGGCTTACTTGACTTACTTTAACTAAGGAGCAGGTAGGGCCAAGGTGTCTCGCTCAAGGATGTATCCTTGAGCGAGGCACCTTGGCAGGTAGGCTGCAGCCATTGGGGAACAAACCCAGGGGAACACTCTCCTGCTCCCCCCTCCCTCCCCCCCTTTAGATACCACTTGGCAAAGGAGTCCAAGAGGGCACTTTGCTTGTTTTACGCCTTTGAGGCTGTCGTAATCCTGCGGCCCTTATTGCGTTAGGTCTCATGACGCCAGTGTCGTCTTCTCTCCTCTCCTCTCCTCCCCCCCGTCTGCCCGCGTAGCGCATGATGTGCCGCAGCTGCCACGCGTGCTTCCCTGGCGTCACGCAGGAGGAGCTGGACCAGCACGAGCAGAGCCACAGGGTGTGTCCCTTCTGCACCCTCATCTGCGACGGCATGGAGCAGTCCGAGTTCGAAGATCACGTCTACAACCACGAGTTGTAATCTAGGGCGCGGTCCAGTTGTACATGCTTGTAGAACGAGTTGCGCAACATTTTGTCCAACAAAATGTGTCTTATCTGCCTTACTTTGCACTGAAGCCCGTTAATTGCATGTGAAATATGAAGTTTTATTGGAATTAAGAGTTGTGTTCACAATTATGTAATACAAACTTCCTTGAGAAAGTCCTTTGGAAATCCCGATGCACTTAATAACCATACTATACTGTTACTTTCGAGATAATCATTAACCAAACATCAATGAAACAATGTTGACTGACCAGTCAAGATGATTTATTGTAACATTTAATGGAAATAATAAAACAAAATGTATCTTATGTATTGTTTTTGTTGTTATGTATCGCTTTACATTACATTTGACCTGGTTTGTTGCAGTTACTTATGCTGCAGTTTAACAAGCATATCATACACCATACACCATACACTCACTTAAAATAAACCCAATTCCTTTTTAATAGTGACCAGTAAGACTACTATACTATTCTCAGGTTATACAATAATGAATGTGCACCGACTGCAATCTGACCAGACTTGACTGACCATGCAAACAAGTGCTAGTCCCTCAAGTGCGCCCGTCAGCCAGTCTCCCCCTTATTTACCCAAGACAAACTGTCCATATATAAAATAAATTGAATAAAAGGTTTTTTCCTCAAGGTGTCATTTGATTGGCTTCCTCGGGTGTGACATCACGGGAGCTCAGCTCAGAGAACAGTGCTGGTAGCCAGTACTGGGGTTCTCCGGCTGCCTGCGAGTCCAGCCAAGCGAGTCCCTCCTTCAGCAGGTGATCCTGGGAACGAGACGGTAGACAAAACGCAGAGATATTTCATTTCTTTCCGACGCTCAAGTGAAACCTGGTAACGGCCGCCTGCAGTGGCTGGAATTCCCCTCCCCGAGTCACTTACCAGGACGTGGCAAGAGCGCTCCCTCTCCCACTTCAGATTGTCCTTGAGCTCACTCACTGTGACGTAGCCTTTCTTCTGCGGGTGGGGGACGCGAGCGAAGACAGGATGTAAGTTGACACCAATGAGTGAAACAATCAATCCCTTCAAGACGTTCTTAAGAGATTATATATCTAGGTTTTACAGCCTAGTTAGTATAACTAGGTTTGTTTATACTATGAACTATAGTGCAACTATAGAATACTAAAATATCTCACTGAAGAACTGAAGATTGGACCATGTAAATAACAAATAAATAAAAAGCATCTAATATTAGGTTTAACGCACACTTCTGTTGTGTATTGGTGTTCCGATGTCTTCCACGGAGAGGGCATGCAGGTGTAGACATGCCCCTTGTATTACAACACCACTCCCAGTCCTTACCTCGGCCAGCTGCAGTACCACAGTATGATCCATGTTGAGCTCCGCGGGAACGGACTGTACCAAGTACGAGCCTCCCACAGGGATCATGCCGAAACCGTTGCCCATGGCTTTCAGCTTCTTTATGGCCCTCACCAGATCATCTCTGGGAAGCACATTTGCACTGGGTTTAATAGTCACATCGCATAGACGTGATTGATAAACCAATGAGGGGTGCGTGGGGTGGGATGGATGGATAGACATTAAGGCAGACAGACAGACAGAATAATACTTACTGGCTCACATCCTGGGCGTATTTACCTCGTCCTTTCAACACTCTCTGATGGAGCTCGTCCAACGTAATGAGCCCTGAAAAGATATTACACAATAGAGCAACTGATGTCCTCCTTTCAGCTATACTACTGAACTGAAGCAAAGGCTGAGTGACACTTACCTCCATTTCTGTGCTTTAGGGCAAGACACACTTCAATAATCTGTACTCCTAGCTCATAATAGAAGTCGCCTACGCCAAGCATCTCCGACCAGAACCCCTTTCCCGCTGTGCAAGGAGGAAATTAAGTCATAATTAAAAAAATATATTTTGATTGAACAGAATCTCTTGTATAATACATGTATCAAATCAGAAACGATACATGTTGTGTATAAGCTATGAAATAACCTTACAGGCAAGTGGATCAACTCCAATGGTGGCACACATTTCCTGAAATTGGACTCTGAATTGGGAATTCTTTCGTATTTCTTGCTTATGTTTGCTGGCGAACTCCTCCAGGTGAGACTTAAAGGTATCTATCTGTTTGGACATCTGACAAAATGACATCACATTTTAATTGATTAGTTTTGGATACATCTATATGCCTATATATTTGGCAATTGCTAAACACGCACACAGACGCTCCTACCTGAACTATTTGATCTGCAGCGAGAACGTTCCCCCTTTCCTTGTACTTTGCCTACATTTAAATTAAAAAAAACAACAACAATGAATGAATGTATCGCCAGCTTACTAGACACCATTCATTTTTACTTGAACATAATACAACACACCTCTGCGAGCTTCTTCTTGGCAATAGCGCCCGCTCCCACTCCCCTTCTGTGCATCTCTCTTTCTCGTCAGGTTCACACCGACACTGACAGGGGATCCGTGGATCAACACGAGATGAGTTTGGTCACTGTTGTCTTTCTGGACAATGTCCCTGCAATTCACCAGCTCTTCAAAATGCTGCAGCTGAAAAATGCCCTTAGGTTAACAGACATAGGATTGCATAGCAAACATGACTATTTGGCTGTTCAAGCGTGTTTGCCACCATTTAGAAATATGCAACGTCAAGCCAGACGTGGGGATTTTGTTTTGTTTTGTTTTGTTTTGTTGTGTCCAAGAACCAGGAAGCAAACTACTTCTTCTATGGTATTATGAATATATTTTGTGCTGCACTGCCTCCTACTGCCGGGCGGAATCTTCTTCTGGGACTGCATGCAGTAGTTAGATAAAGTTTATATTAGTATATCATACGAATAAGTAATAACCCGCTGATAGAAGCACAGTGTGTGAGAGTTTTTTTTAAATTTTTTTAATACACATCAACGAGGTAGTCTTCGCGATCGCATTGTTTTTGTCTAATAAACCATACAGTGTCCATATGATTCGATATGATTCAGTCGTACCCCGACTGTGCCACGGCTCATCTACCACCATTCATAAATTGACTTAACATGATAAAATATGCAACGCTTTACCTTTATGAACGGATACAATACAACTATGCAGAACATGTGTACGGCATGCACACATGCCCGCAGATATCATGCACGCACACGCAGCTCCCTCTGGCTCCCCCTGCTGGCGGCGCGTGAGAAGACACGGCCGGCCAGCAAATTACGCATGCGCTGTAGTCGGCGCTTTCAATAAGTCTTGAGGAGGGAACAAGAAGGCACTTGCAGGTATGGTTTAACAATTCTAGCGCTATGTTCTCGCGTTTCCGATCAACCGTTATTATTTCGCCTGTGCCGCTTTCAACATTAACGCGTTGAATGTCTTGCGACGATGCCGCATTTTCCCCCGTAAGACAGTTAGCTAATATTAGCATGCTAGCTGGCTGTTATTGTTTTTCATCATTTGGCAAGAACCAAAATGGAGGAGATGGCTGCCGCCAGTGTCCTACGTAGCCACTCCCGAGTCCCTGTTTATGGCTCATTTTCAGAAACATATATTTAGGCGAATTAAGGAGACGCATGCCACCAACCTGTCCGCTCAGCTACCTAGCTAGCTTGTACGTGTTGTTTACTCCATGCAGCGCTCCTTTAGCGGAGCCCACAGTTCAAATTCGTCCAGCTATTTTCAAATGGATGAGGAGCGGAGACAGTTAACGTAACACATTTGTGGTGTCCTTAAGTGGCTGGGAAAGACAGCGTGGTTTTCAACTAAATGCAACACCTTTCTGTCGTCTTTTGCAGGGCAAAGGGAAACTAGTTAACGCAGGACACCGCTGTTAATACATGCAGAATGAAAACCCATTGTGTTCGCCATGACTTTGAGATCGACGCTGTATCCTAACACGGGATTCAAGCTAAACGCTGACACGATCGACTTCGAGAAAAAGGTTGGTGTCGCCACCGTGAGTCCCGTAAGCCTCAAGAGAGAGACCTGTGACGTTGTACTCAATGTTCAAGACCTCCAGGGGGTCGAGATCCCCACCAAGTCCACGGGCTTAGACCAGAATTACACAACGAGCAAAGTTGCCCGCGCTGCCGCAGTCGCAGAAGTACTTCAAGAGGACAATACAACCGCGGGGATACTGTCCCCAGTCAGACAAATGGGGGGTGAGGGAACCCCGGTGAAAGGCAAACCTCTCCCCATTGACAATATGGATAACCCGCAAATGGCTATAAACAATAACCCCAAGGAAGCGGGTGGCGACGAGAGCGCAAAGGGGGTTGGTCCCGGGGTCCTTGGCACTGCATCCATCGAGCTCAGCTCGGAGGGCAAGTGGCGAAACATCCGGAAGACCCCCGCCAATCCCCACTCTCAAGCCAACTGCCTACGGCAGATTATCCTCCTTCAATTGGACCTCATCGAACAACAGCAGCAACAGCTTCAATCCAAAGACAAGGAGATCGATGAGCTGAAAGCTGAAAAGGAGACGGTATGTACACATTTTTGTCGGTAGCACTGTTTACATGCATTGGGGTGCACTTCATAGTCCAGGTGTCACGTGACGGTCTGCGTGCGTTCTCTCCCTTTTTGGGTTTCAGCTGCTGGCGCGGATTGAGCGCATGGAACGGCGCCTTCAGCTCACCAAGAAGGACCCCCGCGACAAGCGTCTCTTCCAGCCGCTGGAGCCGTGGACCCCCGATAAGGATGACATGTGGGACCTGGACGTGGAGGAGAGCCCACATTCGGAGCAGGCCACGCCTCTTGCCTTCAGCCGAGGCGGCAAGGGCCAGAAAAGGTAACGATAGGCTATGACACATGGACTGGATTGAACTTGTTTACGTCAAGGGTTGTCAAACCACCAAATGGGAAATCAAGGTTAAATCGAGTTCAGAGTACCAGAAAGTGAAATAAAACGCTTCCATTATTAAATACTGTGGGATGTTATTTCCCACAGGAAAATTTGCTTCGGGGACCCAAAGCTCCAGAAGTCGCGGGGCAAGTGCCCCAAGTCCAGCCCCCAGAAGCTGGAGATCCGACCCGGCTCCCCCTATCACCGGGAGCTGCGCAGCAAGGAGACACCAGAGAAGGCAGGGCCTGTGAGGCTAGGCCAAGAGAGAGACTCCCTGCTTCCCTGCAAAGAGGAACCAGAGTTCTGCCCGCTGATGGAGGAGCTGCCCTTCATGTGCACCACAGAGATGTACCTGTGTTGCTGGCATCAGCCTCCCCTGTCCCCGCTGAGAGAGACCTCCCCGAAGAAGGAGGAAGACGTAGCCAGTGAGTGGACCCATTGCATATGTCCGTTCCTTTTTTATGACTATTGCTATTTGTCATTATGATTGTGCAATTTTTTAATGAATTCGTACTATAAATGTTGTCTTCCTTTTTTTCTTAGTTCCTTCCTGGAGAGAGAACTGTATAGAGCCCCTGGACGTGGACAGTCCTAATAGTATCCCAGAGGTGAGGCACCAAATGAACCAAGCAGTCACTTCCACAGAGTACGTAAATGTTCTACCACCACTAATGATTTTGTTTTTTTTCTCCAGGCCCTGGATGACAATGTATATTTGAAGCGCCACTCGAAGCTAGAGCTGGATGAGAAAAGGAGGAAAAGGTGTGTATCCGAGCAAATGCTTGTTTTTTTTTTTGCCATGGTTCTATGATTTTCTAATTCTTTTCTAGTTCTAATTCAAACCGTTCATGTGTCACGACAACATTTATTATTCAATGTCCTCTTCTGTCTGTCGTACATGGAATGGCATCTTTTGTGTGTGTTTTTATTTGTATGCAGATGGGATATTCAGCGGATTCGGGAGCAGCGCATGTTTCAGCGTTTGCAACAGCGCATGAACAAGAAGAAGGTTAGAGAGCCAGAGAGCGAACCAGAGCTGTCCTCCCTCTACCCAGACACTGAAGACGGTATGTCTGTTCAGTTTCATACGCCATCAGTTTGTGGAAAAATGTTGCGTGTCAACGAATCTATTTATTTTGTTCTGATTAGTAACACTGGACATGACTGTTTCTCATTTTCTCTTTTCCACCAGTTGAATCAATAATCATCACCCCCTTCCTGCCTGTGGTTGCATTTGGACGTCCACTACCAAAACTCACACAACAGTGAGTTCAAATTGTTTCAGTGTGGCTGTACTTGTAAAATGTAACCATAGGTCTTGCATAATTACTGTTCATCGGTTTGACTTCAAATTGTACATTTTATTTAAATTCTGCAGGAACTTTGAGTTGCCCTGGCTGGACGACCGAAGCCGCTGTCGCATCGAGGTTCCCAAAAAACACACACCCCATCGGACCTGTCGGAAGTGACACGACAGCAACAAAGGAACAATGTTACTCAATTCCCAGCTCTTACTTGTTGTTCTCTGGGCAGAAAAGGCCTGTTTCAGTTACTGGCAATTACAACAACACTCACTCTGTGAAAGAGTAATTTACTTATCTAAACATTACAGACCAGTTGATCTCTAGCAAAATGCTGGAGATCAATACAGATCTGAAAATGGCTGTGCCACTTATTAACCTTTTTTGTCCCACCTTCAATGTCTGAAAAGGAGACTAAATAGGTGTTGTCCCATGGTATGTCCCTTTGTTAACAGCTAGTAAAGTTAAAGCATCCTCCGGCTGTGTTTTATTTCTACAAATGCAAAAACAAAAGCATATGCATGTCTTGTGAGACGTTTGAAATACATTTTGTAAAATCTGAGCCATCCTAAATTGATTTTTATGACATGAATGTGTGTAAATTGTTATTGCTTGGGGGAAAAAATACATCATTGCCTCGTCAAGTAGTCAAAAACAAAAGAAATTGGAGACAAATCATGGCATCCATTTAAAAAAATATATATTTCCGTTGACATTTTGACTCAAAGGAAAAACTTGAAGTTTACGCGACATTGCTGCGGCCAGTGCTAGCTCTCGGATTCCACCCTTCCCAACTGTCTTCTCTCTGCCTCATCGAACAACTAACTCAATTGGACTGTAATGTGCTGTATGTTCAGTGACTAGTAATTGTTGTGCGTGCACAACATGAAACTAAAATTTGTTAATGCGCATATACTATAGTGTGGATGGACTTGTGGTCCACGCTTTGCATGTCCAGAAATGTAAAAAAAAACTAATTATAATACAAGGTTAAGCAAATGCAGTATAATGAACAAAGCATGAGACATGCTGGGAACACTTTTACTTGCTGAAAACAAAGGCTGCTCCAACCTCGCCATACGAGACAGGTGGGAAATCTGACCCATCACCCCATGTGTCTCTGGTTCTTGTTTTTATGTAATTTGCTTGGTTTCCGGTGTAAATTGCATGGGCTCTTTTCGAGCTGACCAGTTCCTAATTGGTAACATGACATATCTTTGAATGGAGTGTAAACTCTGTTCATTGGAATAAAAAAAACAAGTGTTTTTAGGTTTTGAACGCATGAGTTCTGGACACTTTTAAAGTTTTGTTCTTGATATTTGTTTAAGCCAATGCTTTTGTGGAGTAATTATGCTACTTATGTATGCATTGGTCTCTAAAGTATGCAATTATCCAAAATTCAAGTGCACCAGTTTAGAAAAAAAGTGAGTCTTTTTTTAGCTGTAGATGTTGGCTTTGTCCCCAAGTATGCTCGAACAGGCTGCCAGTACAGTCACCCAGTTGAATTTCTGGCTGTTTGACTTTTTACTGCTCAACTAATATGAATAATGGTTTCTCACCTCTTTAACATAACCGACAAGCATATGTTTAGGCTAATTTTGGAAAAATAGAATGGTCTGTACATAGCTTTCAGAAACAACTGTACATAGAACATGGCTGTTATTTTTTTATTATTTAATGTTTAAGTGTTGAGTACTTTAAATATTGTTGTGTTATGATTGTATGTTGGCAAAATTGAGTTTTGAAAGTTCTGATTGTTTTGGAATAAAACAAATGTAATGTCTATACGATTTAGGTTTCCAAGAATCTTCAACTACAACTGGATTGTATATGAAGGGAAAATATATTTGTAAAGAATCTCACCGAATATAATTTAACAAAAATTAGATCTATTTTTTAAAATAAGCATTGTGAGGACAAACTTAGATATGCTTTACATGTTGCTACTGTTAGCATAAACAGAAATAGTCTAACCAAACCTGGAAAAGGAAACATTTATTGAATAAAGAATAAGAAAACAGGACGTCATTTAAAAAAACAATAAACCCGACCACTCATCAGTTATTGAACAGAACTGTATAATACGCTTAAATGGTAATATGTACCAGGCACCGTGCGGTGAGGGCCAAATCCAGTCAATGCTTATCAATTATAAATTGTAAAATTCTCTGTCATTTGATTAGCCATTTATCAAGAAAACCCCAAGGCTGATTAAATAGCCATTTGCTTTACCATACTCACCTATGTCTGTCCTGGTCATAATTTGTGCCACTATGATAAATAATAAGCATAAAATGCTTTAAAAAGAAAAAGGAGATATACCAACGTTACACCTTTACATATTCTGATCAACAATGATTCACGGAAACTAGCCTGAGGTACAAACTGTGCAGTATCATATATGTGAAACGTATCAAATGGTAACTGATGCAGCATTACCTACTGTCAACTTTGGGTTCAGAATTATTGTTTAATTAGTGTTAATAAAATAGTCAAAATAAGTCATGCAAATGGAAGCTAGTACTCGCTCGCATGCACGCACACACGCACGTTAGTATTTCCAATAAGCTATTTTTCCTTCAGAAATATTTTACAGGAGATAAGAATTTTCCACATCTCTGCTTCTCCAGTGTGTTGATAAAAGATACACTTCACACAACGTAAATCTGCCTCCACAAAAAGTGTTGTTTTACAAAGACCACTTACTAACAATAGCATTTGTTGTGTCGCCCTATGCCTTAAAAAGAAATCTGAAAGATACATTTGAGTATAATTATATCCGTTATTAAAAACCCGGGAAAGTGCGCTTATTTGCCAGGTTCACTATGTTTAATCATCTCTCCGCAGATTCTTCAGCCTCTCCTCCAGGTCGGCATCTGCGTCTGCCAGGGCAGCCTGGGGCTCGGTCTTCTTCCCGCTCGGCACAGAGAGACTTCCTCCGGTAGATGGCAGACCTAAGCAAACATCAGGACGGTAATATTCTTCATATACATTCTTACAATACAAAATGCATAAATATATACCACTGAGAATGTAATATATACTATATACATTGTATACAAGTCATTATTCAAGCACACTATAATGTCTTCTTACCTGAAAGTTCATCCGACAGATTGAGACCTAGTTCATCCAACACTTGGGACACAATGGCATCACTGCACATGGAATAGAACACAATTACTGATTAGTAAAATCAGATTTTGGGATCATGTGGTCGCAATAACGTAGGAATAAAACAAAGGCATCTCTCAATCCGTCACCTCTCTTCTTCGTCATCCTCATCACCCATGGCATCGTCGATGGCATCGTTCATCATTTCCTCTTTCATCTCCATGATTTCACTTTGTCGCTCAAAGTCCATCATAATCTTCTGGATCTGAGGCAATTTTAGCTGCGGAAATACAATTTAAATTTAAATTAATCCACCAATACAAATGTGTGTAATAACCTGTGACTAGCATGTTTTTCTCTTTAATAGCTTTGTCCCAGGAACTCAAACAACTGCTTGGGTGTGGTCAAAAAAAACAACTGACCTGTCTGTTCATGGTGGCCATGGCTTTTGTGACACCCTTCATTGCCATTGCCATACTGTTGTTAGACTTGAGCGTCTGGATCTTGAGACTGACTGCCTGGATATTGGCTCTCATCATTATGAACTTCTTGACATAGCGCCGCGTGCGAACCAAGTCCTTAGCCATTATTTTGACGGCATCCTGCAATAACAACAAATATAGTGACAAAACTCATTAGGATTGGGACACGTTGCAATTGTTATGCTCATCCCTTTATACCCCATTTGAACTGGGTTCATAGCGCTTAATCTAACCATTTGTCCCTGTTTGGCCATTTTCTTGATGTCAGCAATGATTTTCTTCTCCTGCTGCTCCAGTTTTTGACGCTCTTTGTCGAGGTCTCTCGTGGCTTTATTTAGTGCCCTTTGATTCTGTCTCAGCATCTCCTCTGGAGTCTTTTTTCTTCCGAAGAGGTGCTGCATCTTTAAAAAAAACAGAAAAGGGACATAGTTGAAGTCCGAGTAAAATGATTAGAGGTCACATGACAAGCAGTGGGAATATGTTGCTATTACCCTGCAATCTGGAATGCTGGAAGACCTGCTCTATTCATATCTTTATTTACCTCAGAAATATATTGTTGTCTCTTTCTAACAAATGTACTTGTAAGTCGCTTTGGATAAAAGCGTCTGCT
>OMNR01040013.1:21250-33454 GCA_900303205.1 Mora moro
CCCTCTCCATCACGATGTGTATCACAGCACCCCCTCTCCATCACTATGTGTACCACAGCGCCCCCTCTCCATCACGATGTGTATCACAGCGCCCCCTCTCCATCACGATGTGTATCACAGCGCCCCCTCTCCATCACGATGTGTACACAGCGCCCCCTCTCCATCACGATGTGTATCACAGCGCCCCCTCTCCATCACGATGTGTACCACAGCGCCCCCTCTCCATCACGATGTGCAAAGTCCTGGGAAATCCATTTCACACCGACAACATACTGTGATCTGTGCAAAATGTCATTATTGTCATCATTATTTGGTGAAATAATCTCTAATGTTGAAAAATATATCTTACTTAATGATGTACAATTATTATCAGTATTATCATTAACAGCTTAAATGGAATGCCTTATGTTATATGTTAGAATGTTAGAAAACTAGTACATTAATATTCACTTTTATATATATATACATATTTGTTGTTGTTGACCATCCAACTATATAGTATACATTATGTTCAGAGTTCACCTAGACTCTGCATAACTTTGCACTTTGTATTGTATTTGTATTTTGACACTTGTACTTATTGCACTTTTTTGCACTTATTTTGCTCTTATTTTTCACTTCCCTGCTCTTATGCAGGCATCCTAGCAGTGGGAATATTTTGCTATTACCCTGCAATTTGGAATGCTGGAAGACCTGCTCTATTCATATCTTTATTTACCTCAGAAATATATTGTTGTCTCTTTCTAACAAATGTACTTGTAAGTCGCTTTGGATAAAAGCGTCTGCTAAATGCCCTAAATGTAAATGAAACTAAGTAAAACGAAAATAAGATTTTCCCACATGAACCGTTTAAGACAAGATACTAGTTTTAACACTTATTTGGACATTTCATATCTACGTTGATAGCATTGACATCAATCTTATTCTGTAAACAAGTTGATTTACAGTAAGATGACTCAACTGTTAAACTCGTTTATACTCTTGAAATCCATCTCAACATTGCCTAGTGAACTAGGCTACATTTGTGTTCTTCTCCATTCGGGTAAAGCTAGCTAGCCTAAGCAACGCAAATCTTTTGCCTGACTTACACGACATTGTTTGTTTTACTCTTACCTTGAGGCAGGTGACCGACGACCGAAGAACCAAAAAAACGAAGTAGTTTTGAGGCGTATTTGTTGACTTCAACACGATATGTTGACAACGTCTATTTTTATGGGACACTTCCGTATCAGGGCGGCTTCACGTCCCGGACGTGACGTCATGTGAAGGGTTTTTTCCGAAGGGAGTGCACATGTCATTGTTGGTGGACGGGTGTGCTCTCACTGCTGTTATGGAGAGATGGGCAGATGCCGACGCCGGTGGGAAAACAAGTTTGTTGTCGTGCTAAATTTAACATAGGCAGCGTGATTTCAACCGGGACATTTACATTGAGCTTGCTCGCCGATAGTGGCGAGAGGAGGCACACCGATCGTTTCCTCAAGCAACTGCACACGTTGGTTTCTCCAGAACACCTCAATTCAACGAAATAAGTTGTTCGTTTCGTATAATTGTAAACATGGGCTTGTGGAATATTGCGTGTCAACAAAGATTGCTATCTAGGTACTGCTGCAACATGCTCACGTCTACTTTGGGAGAGCAGTTTGCCCTTTACCACGTCGCGAGTAGACCTCTGTGGTCCAAGGACAGCGCCGTAAAACCTGCTGTGACAAAACGTAATAATGTCGGCAGCAAGACGATTGTATCCAATGGGCCACAGGACCAAAAGCGGTCGGGAGGTAATTATTATCAGCATCGTGCCCAAAATAACGCTCTAAAGAAAACGAACCCATTGCAGCGAAGACCTCAAGAAGATCGCAGAGCCCCATCTGATCTTAATAAATTAAGTTTTGAAGACTTTACTGCAGATTCGGAAAGGCCTGTACGTGGGAATGTAAGGGGATCCAAGGACGACAGAAATGAGGTTGTTTTTGGTATTTCCCCATGTCTCTTGGCTCTTACCATTGGAAGAAGAAAGGCCTTCAAACTTTTAGTTAAAGAGGGTGACGTGTCTCGCAGGACCTCTGTCATAAAGGTTTGTGAGGAGGCTCACAGACGTGGAGTGCAGATCAGACGGGTAAGCAAGGAACATCTGGACCGAATTTCTACTGGGCGTGTTCATCAAGGAGTATGTCTTCAGGCCAGTCCATTGAGTTATCTTACAGAGGAGACCGCCTTCACATCTGTCAAGAGAAGTGGTATGATCCCCCTTTGGCTTGTGCTGGATGGAATTCAAGATCCCATGAACCTTGGAGCAATTTTGCGCTCAGCATATTTCCTTGGCGTGGACAGAGTGGCCACCGGTCTCCACAATAGCTGTCCATTGACACCAGTAGTTAGCAAGGCTAGTTCAGGTGCCATGGAAGTAATGGACATTTATGGATATGAAAGCCTTGAAAAAATGCTCAAATTGAAAGTGTCACAGGGTTGGCATGTGGTTGGCACCATGGGAGCTCAAACAGAGGACTGTTCAACTGTGGTTACTCGCTGCTCTGATTTCCAGATGACCAAACCTACATTGTTGTTGATGGGTGGTGAGGGGGAGGGCGTGTCTCAAAAATTGTTCTCTCAATGTCAAACCTTCCTTACCATCCCACCTTCCAGGGAACTGGTACCTGGTATAGAGTCTCTGAATGTGTCTGTAGCAACAGGCATTCTGCTGCACTCTCTGCTGTCACACAGGACTCTTGAGAGCAGATCATGATGGACAACATTAGCTTTCTACATAGCCACGATGGAGATGATTTCATGTTATTCTCATTGCAAAAGCTCTATTTTCAAATATTTCTGTGTATTCTCAGTTCTAAAATGGGTACTTCGCAATTATTGGGTTGATATGCCAAACATTACCCAGGTGTTTTGTCCATCCATGCTTTATAAATATTTAATGTATGTCAATTCTCACTTTTGTTATGTATTGATGACTGTAAATAAAAGAAAGAAAGCAAATATAATATCTGAGTTGGGTATGGGTATGTTCAAATGTATTTGAACATACAAATGTTTTCACAGTTCACACAGTTGGAGGATGTATCATATATTTCTAAAGAGATATAATTTAGGACAGTCGAATTGATGTGTTGAATCCAAGTAATCGATGCTATGCAGTCCTCCACAAAACGCTTAAAATGATGTTAGTGAAAGTCACCAATCGTGGATATGAGCCAATGAATGTCATTCGATGTCTGATAATATAATGTCCTGTTATTGTACGTTAACCCTGATCCGGTGGGCCAGCCTTAACAAACTCCACTTGGTGGCAGTATGCACTAGCGATGCTCTCAAACGCATACTACCGTGAGTGAGGAAGAAGAATCACGCACACAATGCACTGCACGGCTGACAGGGGGCTGTGTCTCTAAAAATTTTCGCGATAATTTTTCCAATTATTTGGGCTCTTTAAAGAGAGGCAGCCGCTGAAGTCGCGCCGCTTTACTCCGTGCGTACGTGCAGACTGGATTTAGGAATACGTTTAATTTAACGAAGACGTCGGCGAGTACCCTCAACTTCTTCTGAACATTGGATTACACAGTCGAGGCTGCATGTAGGAGTTGCCCAGCCCAATGAGGGCTTGGCCGACACCCCTGTGTGTGGAACTCAAGACCGAGGCTTTGATATGCGGCCCTTAAATATTTTCTTTATGATGGAGGTGGAAGGAAATAATTTTCTTGCGTGAAGGAGCGACATGCCGGTTCTGTTTGGGTGACCGGTTCTAATATACACTTAACCGTTTTTCCCCCCACTTAAAAAAAAAAAAAAAATAGTTGTTTGTGGATTAGCCTGCTAACTGCCCGTTCGGCTAGTTAGCCAGAGTGCTAACACCAACGTTACGTCTTTCTTTTGATGTGGTGCGAATCCAACCGTTCGCATCGGCCTCACATTTTGACACAGTGGAAAATGTCCACGCTGCCGCGACTTATCCGTTAACAAGAGTGCTCCTTATTCCCCCGAGGGTATTTTCCAAAGCTGTTTTAAGAATAGTTTTATTCTTACGTAGTTCGCCGAATATATATATTGTGATATCCGCGGTTGAGCTACAGACATGCTAAGGCTAATTGGCTAACATTGGCAAAACACGAAGGGAAGACGACCTCATCCGAGGAGTCGGAACAACTGGACCCCTTAATGCTGGCTCTGCGGCTCTCACCCTTTTAGTTTGAGCCACCCCCCACACGGCGATCATATAATTTACATTCCTTAAATTAATGAAAACCCGTACCATGGTCGCTCGTTTCCTACCGCTGGAGATCTGGGTTGTTGGCCTCGCTAATTGGCTAACGTTAACGTTTGGCTAATTCCCTAAATTATTTTGTCAAAGCCGGTCGAAATAGTGGAGTTCGTAGGACCACGGGTGACGTTTAGTGACGCCGAGCTAAACGACAACGCTGTTTGCGAACCCATCGACTGTTAATTTGTGTTGTTTTTGTCAGCACGGCAGACTTTTCTTTTTGTTTACATACGTACATTTGGTTGTCGGCTGAATTCCTCGCTCGCCAGCTAGCTAGCTACCGTTAGCATCGTACGAGACACAATCAGCCATGTCCTGACATTTTTATGCATGTCATGAACATGTTATGAATATTCTGCATACGTTGTTTTTCCTCATTCGCATTTCATTGAAATGACACACAAAATTCGGCGTAAGAAAGGCATCGATGCCAAACTACTCTTTTCAGAGGATCCTAAATAATAGACACTGGTACTACTAACGCCATTTTAAACAGAGGCTCCTCGGAGGGCCTGTGTGGTGGTGGTTCGCTTGCGGTTTGGTGCCTTTGACTGGACCAGGACTCGAAACAAAGTGCCTCTGGTTCCGATCGGAGTCAAAGGGGACCGTTTTGAACATGGAGGGTCCGAGCCGAAGCAGTGGATTCAGGCAGAGCCGACGGTCTCGCTCCCAGCGCGACAGGGAACGGCAGAGACGGAGAGTCGACCTGGCCGAACAACGGGCCACATCCCTGTCCTCGGGCTCTGAACGGGACGCCTGTGGGACCAACGCGGTGCTTGGCGCCGGGGGACGAGAATGCCGACCCGGGTTCGGGAGACACAGGCCTCCCCGTCGGAGGAAAAGGGAATCCGTGTCATGCGAGGAAGACATCATCGACGGTTTCGCCATTGCGAGCTTCATCAGTTTCGAGGCCTTGGAGGTAAATTCGCAAGCGATGCATGGGCACACCTGATCGCACGCCAGTCTTTAAAGAGTGCATTGTATTTTATTTGAGTTTTATGTAGATGACAGTTAACGGTGTGCTTCGGCAAACTTGTTTTCCACTCAGTGTTTGGCGTTTGCTCTGGTAATTGCATAGGGCGGCCTCTTGTTAGCGGTCGCAGATTACCCTGTTTATTATCCAGCCGTTCCTTTTGCCTTCCCTTGTGCGAACCAAGAGGCGCAAAGGGGGGGCGACCACTATGCCGTTGTCGCAGCTGATGTCTACGGCCTGCATTATTTCACTTTAGTCCGATTGTGCTGCAAGAGGGCCAACAGTGCACATGTTACTAGCGTCTGATGCTTCCCTGGTTTCTCAGTCTCCCTGGTTGCACAACTCTTGAACAACAGTTATTCCATTGTCTACACACGGGCATTTCTTAGCCAGTATGGGATTTTGCATGTACGAATAAGCTCGTATGTGCTGATTTAAGTATATAATTATCGTTATGTATAGAATATGATATATACCCAGGTATTTGGGTAAAATACACTGTCCCTACACAACCAAACTTGGAGCTTGAAACATATTGGGGTTGTCTCATTCAGTTATTCAGTGATATATATTATTTAAATGACCCAAAGCTAAGCCCTGACAAGAGAGAGCTATGCAACCACTACACAGTAAACCACAACCTAGCCTTCACACACTCTGTGACAGGCACAGGAAGTCATTCTGCATCGGCAGTTATCAACATAGACGACAATGAGACATCAGTTGCCATGTGAAACAAAGGTATAACAATTTTATGCAAATGATAAACCATGTAGAGCAACATGCCAACATGTGTTCAGCACTTTAACCAGCTTTACCTGTCCCACTTTAGGGTATATAAACTAGTTTCTTCTCATATATGGGAGCATATATGTGATATCCATATCCATGTGGTATGTTAATTTCCAATGTTTGTAATTGAACATGCAACAAGGTTAACATTTAATGTTACCCTAGCACCCAAAGTTAAATTGAATGCACATTTAGCAAATTGCTAAAAAAAAAAAAAAAAAAGGTTTTAACAGACTGACCTTTTCATTCTGTTTCGGTCCTAATTATATACTTTCCGTAACGATTTCAAAATAGAAATGCAAAGGCGTACACATTTAATTTTAAACCAAGAGAAGACCTTGAAAGTGAAATCCAACTCCAGATTAATTGGCTTTTCACTTTTCCAATGTGTTGCAAAACAAGCATACTAGTACTTGCATTTTACTTGAAAGGTGGCATTTTCATGCTAATATTGTGCCATGTTATGCCCATGAGAGTTTCAAGTAGAAATGGAATAATGTGTAACATTTGAATCGTTGGTTTTGTTTGTGTACACGATTCATATACATGTATAAAAAGGACAAAATATTCAAATCAATGTACAGTTTTCATCCACATTTCACAAAATATTTGAGGCCTTATAGAGGCCCATGTATCACATTGGTCTATAACAAAAGAGATGGCATCTTCTTTTGTTATAAATATTCACAAAATCAAGTAACCAAGATCAATTACGCCTACTGTTGAGTGTTGAGTAGGAACTGCATTGGGAAGTCCTGTGCTTCAGTGTGAAGATCCTCACAACTGACGCCAACAAGTAGGCCTATAAACTATGAACAAGAGGTCTTTTTGTGATTACATACCGTTAGCCTTAGTTTATCATAGCTAAAATGCTCTTAATAATCTCAAATCCATGAGATTCCATCCTCCGAGGCTTACAAGTTTAGCAGGATTTAAATAATGAACAAAAACAAGTTGTCCTGTTCAGTCAAGTATGTGTATGACGCATGGTGCTTAGTCTTGGCACATTACAGTATTCTGTATAGCAAGCTAAACGACACGGCAACAAATGATGGGTGTCTCGTCAAGTTGGGTTTGTTTTCAAATGATGTATCAATCACAGAATACAGTTATGCCTTCAGAAGTGTATGCGTTTTATTATATTTGTATAAAAAAAAACTACCCAAGTCAAATTGTAGTTTCAAACTGTTCTTATCTCCCAAACATTGAATGTCTTTAAACATTGAATCTCTAGTACCATAAACATGGCAGACGGTGCCGTCTGTTGGTTGATAAAGTGTGTCTCAGTTGGATATGTAGGAAGAGCTAATGCCATGTAACTAGACCTGCCCAGCAAAACAAACCATGCAATGAAGGCGGTGTGAAGGAATGTTAAAAGGATGTTTGGGGAAGAAAGCCAATGATAATTAACATCACCAATGCATATAAGGGAGTCTTTTCTGAAACCAGTTCATGTGGGTCTGAGAATGAATTGTTTACACACACTGAGCCATTATTAGTTTGAAACGTTGGAAAGTGTATTCTTAGTATTTATATATTGTCCTTTTTTATTAATGTATTTTCCATTTTAATTTGTTAACAGGAAACACGACTATGCCTTCTCTATTTGAATGCAAGTTATCCAACTGACCCTGGAGTTTCCCTTTCACACATTGCTCATCATGCTTGTACTGTCAGGTGTCACACCACTCGTGTATTACTGCTTGGGTAAAACACTGGGACTGTACTGGGTGGTTTGAAATATGTGCTCATATGCTGTTTCATTCTGTCTTCAGTACACTCCCGTTCAGGTTTTTTTTTCAAGCACGTCCATAATGTCCACTAATTCCTGACACAACCATGTCGGGGATCACGTCCACCTTTTAACCGCCATGCCTCCCTCAGCCCCGTTTGACCCTCGACCCTCTCTGTCCTCCTCCCCTCCTCAGATGGACTGCTCTCTGAAGCCCAGCCAGCGTGCCGCTATGCTGATTAGGAGAGGCAGCAAGAGGAAGAGGAAGCGAGGCCCAGAGGAGAATGGCGGAGGGCCGCTCTCGGAGCCCGAGGAAGGCGGCCCGCCCAGCTTCTCCCACAGTTGCGAGAGCAGGAACAGAAAGAAGAGGAGAAAGACGGACTCGAAGGTGCGGCTGCCGCGCCGTGCGGACGGGGTTGCCTTTGGTGTAGCTTTGTTCACTATCGGTTCAGCTCGTTTTTTGTTCAAACTGGCTTGCGTTGTGTACATGTCTGAAGGCATACACTATTGGTTGTGTGTGTGTGTGTGTGTGTGTGTGTGTGGCATGCCGTAGGTCATAGGCTCTTACAATATTTGCTCAGTATGCAAGATGACGGCCGCACACAAATGAACTCGTGGGACATTGCGCTCGTCATTGCTCTTGGTGTTTTTAAGGGTCTAGTCTTAACACTAGTGATGTGTATTTGGAGTTCAGTCCAATGATATTAATTTGACACCTCGATGTGTTGCCATGCTCTACTCGGATGTTACCATCTCATTCTATTAGCTGCGCGTTGACTAATCCCCACAAAAGCAAAACTAAATGGCTGGTTATTTTGGGGTGAACTTCTGACATCGGCTTCAATTCAATTTCTTAGCAGCTAGCTCTTTGTGGCTTCTCACATGCTACATTCAATTACCAAAGGACCAATTATGACAGGAACAGACCCCCCGTTATTATCGACAGCTTGGTTAAAGAGCAATGTGCTGGTTGGCACCCCTAGTTAATTAATGTGACTTCACACGCAGACCAAAAGCTAACTTACACGTGACGTAACTGAACATAAGCTAACTGCTGCAGCTAGAGTAGACGGCAAGGAGAATCTCAAAGTGGCGAGAGTCGAGCCTCGGTGGCCGATGAGGTGGGAAAACCCTCCTCCTGCTATCAGGAGTGATGGCCAGCAGCCTGATCGTTGTTTTATAATATTTTTGACATCCAAGGGCTAGTGAACTATAGAGGACCAAGTGTGCCACATAAAGAATGAATGAATGTTTCATCGGCTCGACACTGGCCTTTGCAGCTCTACTTGTTCTGCTGTTCACTGTACCTCCAGTGTTCGCCTCGCCTTTAGTGGCGGCAAGTTCGCTTTGATCTGCTCGTGCGCGCTGCATTAAGAAAACAAGTCGAAATGAAAATAATTTTAAAAATAGATTTGCCACATGCTTTTCCCCAAACGAATTAACTAGGGATGCCAATACTCTTTAAATACGTACAAATTAATTGAATTAAGCAGGCAGATAGGCACGTTTACCCGACTCAACGTTGTGTTTGACTTTGCTTAAGGTTGTGACTTTAATGTTGTGCCATGGTTTTTACAGGGTGCCTCTGCGCTCTCTTTGGAGACAGGCTACATTGTAAGTGTAGTACATATTTTTTTATTTCATGTTCCCTTTCCTGGCCTGTGCTCCCTCCTCCTCCACACAAGACTGTAGTGATCCTCTTTTTGTCAAAAATACTGTTTAATATGTATCGCATGGTTCGTCGTCATCATCATTAATTGTGCGATTCTTTCATCTCTTTCAGTGTGACACTGAGAGCGATTCAGGAGATAAGGTGTGTGTTGTTTTGCTTCTAATCTTCATTCATTAAAACGGGTGAAATGTTCCCGTTGTGAAATGAAAGCCGTCAACTCGAAACAACTCGTCTTTCTTTTTGTCGTCTTCATCAATAATCTTCTATTTTAACAATTCAATTGATTTTATTATTGCTATTTGGTGTGTTTGAACCTCGTCGTTTCTTCTTGCAGGCCTCTGACGGTTACATGGATCCAGTGTTCACAGTCAGCACCAGGAAAGGTAAGATGAATGAAAGACCAGGGAACTCTTCTTGTTTTCCTTCCTTCATCTGGAAGACGTTTATTCACAGGCAGTAGCATTTTTGGCACAGTTTCCCTAGACCTGCTGCAAATGTCAAGTATGCAGGTTGTATGATGATGATTCTAATACAGTAGTGGCTATTTCTAACATGAATTAAATCCACCTTCGTCCCTTGTTCCCCATACAAGCTTAAGTAGAAGTAAATGAATACCCCGCCCTCCGCTGTTTTCCCCCTTAGTGATGGAGCCTACCCCTGTGAGCATGGCGTCATCCATGGGCAAGAACGGCCCCTCTTTGCCGTCTCGGTGTGGAAGTATCGCTCGCCTGATGGTGACCCCCAGGGTGTCCGGCCTGGAGCGCAGTCAAGAGAGGAGCCTGGAGCCGCCTTACCCAGAGCCCATTTCTACTTCTTCTTCGTCTTCGTCTTCTTCTTCTACCTCTTCTGCCCCCTTCTCCTGCCTGCCGCCCCACTCGGCGGCCGTGGCCACGTCCTCGGTCAACCGGCCCAGCCAACGCAACGGCATCCACAGCCGCCACGAGCCCAGCCCTCCGCTGCCCAAACACAAGACCTTCCTCACGTTTCAGAGTCAACCCCACCCCGGCTCGCTCTCCATCTACAACATGGGCATCAACAACAGGTGGGGCCGCAGCGCGGTGGCGTTTTCACCATCGGCGTCACGTCACGTCCCCATTTATTGTATTGGTTTAATGAAAAAACGAGAAGTCAAAATGTCCTCTTTTTCCAGGAACAACGCCTCGATCAAAGCCTCCGCGCCGTCGGCTGCCTCCTCGTCCTCCAACATGCGTCCGCCTACTCCTTCCACCAGTATCTCCATGTCCCTCATGAGGGTCCCCGGGTCGTCTGGGCCTATGCGCCCCCCATCGCGAGCCGCCACTGGGGCCATGTACGCTTCCTCCCCTGGCCTTCCTCCTCCTCCCCCTCTATTACAAGTGTCTGCACATCCTAATGCCACAGGTAGGCTCGGCTGCGTCTCTGTTCTGTTATTATTGTTTCACCCGATGATGTGCTTCCCAAATACCCTATTGTTTCATTGTTCGAATGTTGAACTTGACAAAAAGAGAAGGGACCTGAAAATCAAAGATGCATGTGTTGATGTGCAGTGATACAAAACAGAGCGGTTGCACCTATAATGCTGAACATTACTTTGAGCTAAAGGGATAAAGAGGTATTCAGGTCAGTGTCCACTCAAACTACGGCCGGCAGTGAAAAGTCGAGCTTATAGCAAAGTGTGTGTGTGTGGCGTGCGTGTGTGTGGGATATACTGCTGTGTCATACTAGCTTAGTAAATGTTCTGTTGCAATGAATTCAGCCTCTTTGGCATCTTTCTGGAT
This sequence comes from Mora moro, assembly GCA_900303205.1. NCBI lineage: Eukaryota > Metazoa > Chordata > Actinopteri > Gadiformes > Moridae > Mora > Mora moro. The sequence continues at coordinate 32,441 of OMNR01040013.1, forward strand.
GTTGGCTGACGGCGAAAGGCGCTCTCGGACTGGTGGAAGATATTTTATTGGTTGAAGGAATGTGAGAAAGCTGCTGGTGAAATGTCACCCACATGCAGGGGTGAGGGCTGTGTGCTTTTAGATGACCATGTTCGGCATTGTGACGTCATGAGTGCCATATGATGTCCTGCTTGCCAATGTACACATTCAGAGTAGCACCCCCCACATAGAAGGAGCAATACGACCACTGCTGTTTTTGTGAGAATTGAGTGTAAAAAAAACAAACAATAACATGGAAAAAGTCATGTGATTTCAAAAACCCTGTAAGGTACCTTTTCCCCATTTCCTCAAATGCTGGGGGGGGGCCTTGGGGCAGACCCCAGGTGATCTGGGCCCTGATCCACTACAACACACTCTGCTGTAACGGAGTGCTTGTGTCCCGGGCACGAGTTTGAGCTGTTTATAGGGCATGGTGTCCACAGTATCCAAGGCAGCGCTTGGGTGCCAAAACACAAAAGTAGAAAGAGGAACAAACATTAGCAGTTAATTTCCCAGCAAAGCTGTTTCAGTAAACAAAAACAGGCCTGGCAATTTAAAATGGCCCCTGTAGTTCGGCAGTTCTATACCGCTGGCTAGCATACACCTTGCATCCAGGGAACGGGTTCTTGTGTGGGCAGGTGACGGCAACTCATGAACAGGGAAGGAGACGCTAAACTGCCTGAATGGACTATTCAACATCTTTGGTGTTCAAGGTGCTGAAAATAGAGCTGCGTCTGTTTTAGACGGTGTGCAGTTTCTTTTTTTTCTTTCTCCAGTGTCACTCTGCCTGGCATCAATGAAGCGCATTACAGGTTTTAGTCGAGTTGCGTAATGGACTCAGTGATTTAACAGCAGCATAGTTAAAATCGGGGTCAAGATTTGAAAAAAAAAAAAAATCATTCTTGTAATTTTTTAATTTGAACAGATTGTTTTAAGCACCGCATAAGAGAGAACCCTTACACTTATAGTGACGTGAAAGCCTGTGCACTGTATGAG